>JAHHUM010001185.1:483284-743761 GCA_036173005.1 Crenichthys baileyi | reverse complement strand
TTCTCCTGTGGAGTCATTCGCTTGATCATGCATCGGTTTGCTCCCTCTTCATATCAGTCCAATCTTGATTGATTTTCCTTTCTGCGCCCTCAACCTCTCATTTTGGTATGAGAGATGGGGAGTGCAAACTGGAAGAAAACAAGAAAGGAAAATAATAGTTAAAACCGTTTTCCACTCTTAGGATTATTTTGTTTGACTACATTCAAAACATGAAACATCTTCCATCGTTCTTGTCTGTGTTAATTAAGTTTCATCCATCTGGCGAGGCTTCTCAGCTCTGCAGAGGGAAACAGATTGTCTGCCTTTGTGTCGCTTATCACCAAGAGACTGAATTAACCCTTGAACCTTTTAAGCAGCAAGAGGAACAGTATGGAAGATAACCCTGCCTGGTAGCGAAAGCCTCCTGCACCCCTATCAAATGTGCTGAAGGTTCTGACAAGGCAGCTGTAGTTAAGGCAGGCAAGAGACAGGAGACAAGTCCAAATACCTGCTCAAGAACCTTTAAACCTGACTGTAAATCTAGTGTTTTGCTTTTGCCCATTTTGAAGGAACATATTTTCATAACTGGTCAAAAAAAGGGCATTTAAGTACATTTGTTTTTATTCAAACGTGTTAATGCTTTCTTTGACCCATTATTATCACCCTCTGGGATTTAAGATCTCATTTTAAAGGATGTCCTGACATTGGCTTACAACGAGTCTAAAATACAACACACATAATTTTGTTTTACACGTTAAAACCTCTAAACTGACACATGCAACAGTCTGGTCAAATAAAGTCCTTCTGGCTCAGACATTTAAGTATTTACACTGTTTAAAGTTTGTGAGAGGACTTCCTTCAAATGTAGTTCAATTTAGAGATTATTCCATGAGTGAGGGCAGAGAGATGTTTTTTTCCCAGCTCACTACAAGCCCTTAGCACCATCAAAAGGGACAGGACAACTCCTGCACTTTAAGATTGTAAGTATGAAGGGAAACATTCACAAATAGCAGACTCTTGACATGCCAATGGCTTGATCTTTGCACCAGTGAAGTAGACCATCCAACACAACAATACTACATACAGTGATGAGTCAGTTTTAAAAGTTTTGATAAATTCAAAAAGCTATGTGTCTAGAGCATTTAAGCACTGTAATGCTGCAGTCATACTATTTACATCTCTGTAACCAAGCAATGCAAAGTAGCAGATACAGATCATGTTTTAGCCTGAAAAGAAAAGCATTACTTAAAAAGAAGCCCAACTGTTTGCTTCTGTGTTTTACAAACTGTTTGATTTGATACTATGAAAAATAAATTATCAATCTGGGTTGCTAGATGCTTGTATTCAGATTCTAACTCAATCGCTGACCGTGAAGATTCAGATACTTCAATTTTGAGTTACAGAACAATATAACTTCTGTTTTTTTAAGCCTGCAGAACTAGTTTTGATTGCTTAAAGTTATCTGAACTGCAGTAAAAGAAAGTTGGAACTTATAAAATGCCTGATAAGGTGTGGATGTAACAGTACATCACAGCACCATCAACATATAAATAGAAAATAGTATTGGGTAATGAGCTCTCACGAAATAAAAAATGGCAGATGTCACTTCGTCAAAGCAAAGTCTGTCTTGTGAATCAATACCTAGTCGCAGTCAATGAGACCTTGTCTGGCGAAATCTGTGTAAATTTTTATAATGAGCATCGTATGTAAAGAAGAGTGTTTTAGGCTGAAAAACATTCTTCCATGTTTTAGACTCTTATTTTGAAGTTGAAGAGGAAGTAGTTCTTGAGTTATTGTCCTACTATGCTGACTAACTGAGCTAATGAAGACCTTGTCGGGTCGCTGATAACACTATTACACAGTCCTTGATGAAGCCTCCACCACTTTTAGGTTGTTTATCTGGCAGTTTTTGGTACTCAGTAGACAATATAGTGATCTGTAAGGACTGTGAGAATTTTGCAACTGTCTGTTAGCTGCTAACAGCGCTAAAATCAGCACCTGCTTCTTAGCTTTTTGTCAGCTGCATGGGGGAGCTAGGGTAGTTGTTTACACCCGCCTCACCGCAAGACATTCCGGGGGTCGAATCCCAACTTTCTGCATGGTGTCTGCATGTTCTCCACCTACATTTGTTGTTCTTTCCAAGTACTTTAGCTTCCTCCTACAGTCCAAAAACATACATTAGGTTAATTTAGCCAGCCAAGAAGTTTGTTTCTAAATGACATTAGAGGTGCATCTGTTTTAAAAATAATGAAATGATGTCAAAAATGTGTAATTTTTGATAATAAAAACGATTTTTTTTTTACAAGTGGCAGGTCAGCACATTTTTATACTCCTATTTATAATCAGTAAAAATTATGGATTGGTATTTCTACGATCAAATCCTCCTAATCTAAGTACTGGGTGCCTTTTTGGATATTCCCTCTTGTATTTTCATGATTTTATCTCTGGTGATGAGTTGTGGCTGGAAGGCCTCTTTGCCATAATACTAATCTTAAGGTTCCTCCATAGATTCTGTAACAGATTCAATTCACGCTCTGGTGCGGCCATTCCAAAAGATTAGCATAACTTGAGGTCAGAAAAACAAGTTTGTAAAATGTGACTATCAACCTAATCTGCCATAGATACCTACGGCAAAAAAACATTGGTGAAACTTTCAATTAATCTGTGAAAACAAAAAGAATCTGAATTTTTCGTTCTAAATCTCTATTTCTTGATCAGTGCAGCTTAATTACTGTATAAGAGTGGAAAATTGTTCTAATAATTATAAGCGCTTCAGGTAGTCATTTGCTTTTGTATTTCATGTGCTATTATTTTATTTTCTTTGCATTTAGCCTGTATAAGATTTTCCAGCACGTCTCCACTGATATGTCAAAGCGCCATAGGTGTAATGAAATGCCAAATGCAAATCATATTGAGTTAACCATCCCTCTCTATAAGCCTACTAATTGAAAATGTCATTAATGAAGAGGTTCTTCTGAATAACACAATAACGCTATAGATTAATTAACTATTGTATGCTTCAAACAAATGTAATTAAGAGGTTGGGACCTCTAAGTCCTTCCCTCTTTAGTCTCGTCTTTCTTTCGTATCCATTTAATTCCTCTGTATTATGAACTTCACTACAAAGATTGGTCGCTGCAAGATCCTTTCTTAAACTGACTCAGTCCAAATGACCTGAGATCCCCAGGCCAGATTAGCATAAATAGAACATAATTAATGAAGAGATTGTATGTGGGGAAAAAAAAAAAAACCCTGGGAGGGTGGAAACAAAACCGCGATGACAATTTACATCCCGTCGCTCATGAGTATTCTTGTCACAATTCTGCTACTCGTTTTGGGGTCTCTGTTTATTGGTGTATGTACTTTGTCATTACCACTGAAATGAGATTGTGTGATGGAAATTGTTGCCAGCCTGTTGTAATATTTAGGTGTCTAATGATGCGAGCGAGTGTTCGAGGGAACAGAAGTAAACAACTAATTTACATGGCGAGGCACAATAGTCATAGTTCCATCTCCAACTCTGACTCGGAAAGGGGCTTATTTGTTTGCCCGTGTGCATGTGTGTTGTGTTGGTAGGAAGTGAGGCTGGGAGAGACCACAGAGGCCTTTGTACTTGATATAATTTAAATTCCACACAAACAAGCTCCCAGAGCTGCGAATGTCTGTATTGTGACCCTTATTTTTCTAATGAATGCTCTAAAATAAGTAATGAGTAAGGCATGCAGGTTGAGAGGGAGACCCGTATTAGAGAAACTGTCATATTATAATGCCTCTGCTGTTCCTTTGGATATTTGCATTGATAGGGAAAAGCCCATCTAATGAAAACAGAATATCTCTATTAAAGCGGCTTATCGTGCTGCTCCTGCAAACAAAACAAAGGTTTCAGGTTCATCATAAATTTATGACTAAAATTTAAACAGGCAGTTATTACTTTTATTTCTACTATTAAGAAGTGTACATTTTTATCAAATTATCAGTATGTTGATGAATATACCTGCCTTTCAAAGTACTTTTTCATAGTGAAAACAATCTATGAAAAAGAAAGGTATGGCATGCATTTGTTTTCATCCCCGATTCATTACTTTGCAGAACCACTCTTTTGGGCTATGTCTTCCCCAGTACATCTACAGACCGAACATTTTGCCCATTCTGCTTTGCAGAGTTGCTCAAGCCCAGCGGGACTGGATGTAAAGCGATCCATTTTAAGTCTTGCAACAGATTCTCAGTTGAATTTAGGTCTACAGACCGAACATTTGACTAGGAGATTCTAAAACATGATTATACTTTAACCTTAACCATTCCATTGTAGCTTTGGCTTTATGTTTAAGGCTGTTATCCTGCTGGAAGGGGTACCTCCACCCCAGCCTCTACATTTTTGCAGGTTTTCCTTTAGGATTCCCCTGTATTTAGCCCCATCCATCTTTCCATGAACCCTGACCAGCTCTCCTGTGCCTGCTGACCAAAAGCATTCCCCACCGCAAGATGTAGCCACCACCATGTTTTATTCCCCTTTTCCACTGGCTCTATTTAGGCCAGTTTCACTCCACTTAAGCTACTTTGTAGGCATTTCGATTACTGTTTTTTTCCATACCTGTACCTACCAGAGCTGGTAAGATCAGGCCAGAGTAGGGACTACATGTGATATGAACAGACTGCTGTTTACTGATTGGCCATGGGATGGCCATGGTTTTTGAAGAGATAGTGCAGGGAAAAGTTAAGAAAACTCAAGAGTGACTACAATGGACCACAATGGTCAAAGTGGGTCAAACCGGAATATAATTGTACTATTTACAAATCATAAACCATGCCTGAATGCTGAAAGAAAAGAACAAGGACACTTCATCTTTCTGAATTACATGCAGGTAGGGGGTGCTGTATTTATAACATCATAAAACAGATGATCATACCTAAAATCAGCTGTTCAGAGGCACAAACATTTCTCCCAAAACACACAAAACAAAACCTCCATGAAACAGCATGTTTGGTTCGAAAATGTATTGACGTTCCTTAAGCGAGTCAGCGTCTGCAGGAGGAGGGAGCAGGCAGAGAGCAGCTGCCTGTAATCAGACTGCCTGCATCGGATCAAATAGGAGGAAGCTCCCCACTGAATCCGTGGAGCACGAATATCCAATAACCAACCTAAAACTAACTTTATCACAGTCAGAGGTCTGCGGTTTGGTGCTGTAAAGTCCTGGTACTCGTTATTGCCATGGCTGTTACAAAAACGTCCTCATAAAACCCAAAATTATAACTTTTTCAGGCAAACTTTGGAACTTCACCAGTCCAGAAAGCAGCCTCTCTCCTTTCCGCTTCTCCTGCCACCCCGTCACATCAGAACCCCTGAGCCATAAGTTCTGGCTGGGCTGTGGTCCAGATAAGCATCCCAGTGGATCATTTTATACATGGAAAAAACATACGACATTGTCGCATATACAATAATACAAGCATTTTTAGTTTTTCGTTTGTTTTTATTATTTAATTATTTTTTTATCATCTTAAGCAGATTACATTTTGTTGTTAGTGTCACACAGTAGCATTAATAGCGGCACAGCGCACTACACTGACGGCTGGAGGTGGGGCTTCAGGCCATAGCGCTAGCCGCCAGTGGGTCAGTGGAAACACAACAGGTACCATGCTGAGTAGAGAGAGAATGAGTGGAGCGGAGCCGTCTGACCCAAGTAGAGCCAGTGGAAAAAGGGCGTTACTGTGAGGAAGGTGTGTTCAGAGTGATGGGTACTTTTAGTTTTACTCCATATCAAAGTTCAAGTTCATTTTTGATCCCTTCCACATTTGCCGTCAGCTACATGTGCCAGTCTTTTATATCTGTGGACATGTGCCAGTCTTTTATATCTGTGGACATGTGCCAGTCTTTTATATCTGTGGACATGTGCCAGTCTTTTGTAAAGGCCAGATTTGTTAAGTGCATAACTAATAGGGGCCATGTCCACAGATTATCCCACCTGTTCTATGGATCTCTGCAGGTCCTCATGAGTTACCTTGAGCCTCTTGACTGCTTCTCTGATTAATGCTACTCTTGCCCGGTCTGTAGATGGACGGCCAAGTCCTATTAGGTTTGCATTTCTGCCACACTCCTCTTATTATTACAGGATGGAATAACTTCAATTGAACAATTTTTATTTATTATTAAAAAAATGGAAAACTGCATATTAGTTTTCTTACACATCAGTCATCAAATAAATCCTAATAAAGTACGATATACATTTTTGGTTGTAATGTTACAAAATATGAAAAGGTCAAGGGGTGTGAATACTTTTGGATACTTTTTGCATATTGCTTTTTATGTCGCTGTAGCAGGAAAACATGGTGATCTGAATTTAGTAATACAAAATTAATCACACAGTTCATTCAAAAACTAATCAAATGCATCTCTCACTTAATCATCTCCTTCCAGCACTGATTGAAATCAGAAGCATTCTACATGATGCAAATTTGATTGTAATCTTTGTTGACATAGTCGTATCATGTAATCCTATTATAAGTTTGTTTAGGAGGGAAGCTTTGCTGTTTAGATCCTTGTGTAAAGATGCATCTTATTACCATCTTGTTCAAGCTTAGTCTTTCCTGCTGTGAGGATTCATCCTGTTTCATCTCCCTTAATATGCTAAGGCATATTTATGTGTTTAATTTTAAAATGCTCAATATTCTGTGCAGGAAAGGTAACTCAGAATGCTTCGAAGAAAAGTATCCCTCTGTTGGAAGGAAGAGTTTATTAGCTCAAACCAGCTTTTTGAAATGTACTGTTGGTTTTGAAGTGACTCGTGGTGGAATAAATTTGCAATATACTTTCTGTTTCTATAGATTATTTAAACTTCTAACACTAAGGGGAATATACTGTGTTAGGATTGCTGAAACATTTTCATTTTTCCTAAACGCTGTTATAAGCCATTTACGTTTGCAAATCTAGACCGGACTGCAGTATTTTCCCCTTCAAGGAATCAAGTATTTGTGTTCACCAGAGCAGTTCTATTGCTAGACCAGAGCTGGTCCAGAGTTAGCTCCTAACTGTTTCTATAAAGATGCAACAAAGAACAAAGGTTTGTCTTCCACAGCCAGAGTTATGATGATGTGTCAATATGCCATCAAAAATGTCATTCTACCTCTGTTGCATGCTCTGGAGGGTTGCAGTGCAAAATGAGAGTATGTTGACACAAATTACAAGATTTAACTTGTTATCCCCACTAACAGAATATGAACTGTCTAATTTATAAATGTGGTTCAAACAATAGTTTGTGTTTGTGAGTACTTTCCATGCAAACACTTCTGATTACTTATTGGTATTTAGAAAAGAACTGCAACTGAGGGATAAACCCAGATTCTCAGGCATAGTTCATGAACACCATCCTGCTTTAATAAAACACATAGGACAGTGCAAATATTCAAAGTCATAAACTGTGTTGATAAAGTCAGAAACAGCACTATAATGTAGTTTATTGATCTACACTCCGGATCAAAATTAGACAAATTATTGAAAACTGCATTAAAACTTAAACTAGCTGGTTATCAGCTGATCAGAGGTTTAGGATCGAGGCCGTAGTCAAGTGGTTGACCACAAAAATATCACCTGCACTGAGCCAGAGGATCCATTGGGGTGCCCATGAAGGCACAGGCAGATCCTTGACCCAAAGTAAGACCCTAACTGATGATGACCCCAGGCCAGCAGCCATAAGACAGCATCTGAAAGAGAAGGTCTTAAAGAAGAAAGCATGCCTTCAAAAGGACATAACTCCTCCTACGCCACAAATTTACCCCTAAGACTTTGCTAGTTTTCTTCTCTGACGAAAGAAAAAATCAGGATGTCCTAATAGCTTTCATCATAAATGACACGGCAGCGTTTCCATGCTGCTATCTGCAGCCGATCCATATAAAATAGTGGGCTAGGGTATAAGACATTTCTGCCTGCTTGGTCAGCAGTTTCTCCTGTCAAGCCTGTGTTTGGTCTCCATGGTAGCCAAATGTTGCGCTGACCAATGGATGGTTGGAGTCTCCAGCACTTTCATTACTGCTGTAGACTCTGAATATCAAAATGTCTCAACTGGAAACTTCATAATTACTGACACTAAAGGTCTCTTTAATGTATTCCTTTTTTTGGAGCCACTATTATGCAAACCAGGACCTTATTTTTCAAATATAACAGATGATAACAATTAAAGCATATAGTTCGCTGGCATGAGTAAATAATAAGCACAATCAGCAAAATGTAGGTTTATGAAAATGCTTGTGGGCAATATTTGGTACCCAAGCCCAAAAGCACCACATGTGATGCTTTGGTGGCCTTATAATTAGTATGATAAAGTTACTGCATTTTACAACCTGAACAAAACATTATATTAGTTGTAATTCAAGTTTAAACAGTAACACAGCAGCTCAGAGCCAGAATTGAATCTTTCTTCTTCAGGCACTGAATGCAGACTCTTCACAAGACTAGTCCATGGGAGTGGGAGGCTGATTGCTCTCCCCAGGGTAGAGGGCATTCAGGTTGAATCAGGGCCACCTGTCTGCTCCTCTGTCATTCAGGACTAAACTCTCAGTTAATGCTTGAATCAAGATTTCTTCTTTTTAAATATAAACTGACAACAAATATGACACTTGCACCATAATTAATGGTAGATTTTGTTTTTCAGTGTTTTGTATACTTACATAGGTAGTATACTCTGAGAAGATTGACACAATTTGTTCCACTTTGTGAAACCATACGAGCTGCAGTCTCTAGTGTGGTTTCATATTTATGTGCATATTTTCATTTTGTGCATGGAAAGGTTTGGATTGAACATATTTAATAATTTAAACTCTTTGACGATCCATTTTTATACAGATTCATTTGAGGCAATCATATTTAGTGTAATCGGAAACAATTCAACAGTTTATACAGCGTTGCAACCTGTCATTTCAAATGAAAAGGATTCCCTCAGGCTTCTGCTGTTTAGCCATTTTCAAACAGATTATTTCGTTAAAAATCTGAATTTCAGGTCTAAGATTTTTATAGACACTTTTGTTATATACCATTTTTTGATTCAATACATAAATCATTCATTTATTCACCCTGGCACCACCTTAGGTGGGCTTTCAGATCTGTTGTATTGCTGTATGTAATCTGTGTCAACAGTCTTTTTCTCTCTTACCATTTATTCCAAACCAGTTTCAACTTGTTTGGACATCTTGTTAATAAAGATGAAAACCCATTTTTTTCGCGTTAGTTTTGGCCTGAAATTGAATTGGCTCTGTATGATCTGCTTTGATACCAGTGAGCTCTCTTTAAACTGTAGAAAAATTTTGTGGTTGACTGTTTTCCTTTTATAATATTACCTATTTTATTGTTTATTTTTGTTTTGTATTATTGTTAAATATTTCAGTGTGAAGCATCATTTTTGAAATAAGTATTGACCTGATTTCTGCTTTAGACAGATGAAGAAGCTGTTTTATTTAGCTTTGCCCCCTCTTTGGTACCTACAACCCAATCATGCTTCCACTGCTTCACAAATCTCAAAGGAGCAGTTTCTGTAGAGTTTTAAGGTCTTTGGAGAGAATCGTTCCACAGCCAGCGATCAATAGCCCCCTGAGCAGGGCATGGGGGTGGTGACATCAATTACCAGTTGGATCAAGTTGATAAAGTAGTGTCCTTTTGGAAATGGCAGTCAGCCTCCTTGTCCATTTGTACAAGAAGGAACGTGTTCTACAATAAAATAAGGGACCCTTTCACCAGACTAACCTGATTTGCAACCAAATCACCTTTTTCCTGTCTTGCTGGTTTATCTGTTAAGTGAAAAGAGCCCTATCTGAACAATATCTGAGATGTTCTTGGGATTAAGAATCTTTACCGTCCTGTGGTTACCAGGACAGTTACCATAGATCAAACCAGTCCTCCATCCATCCAAGCACGCACGCAAACACACACATACAGGGGTTGGACAATGAAACTGAAACACCTGGTTTTAGACCACAATAATTTATTAGTATGGTGTAGGACCTCCTTCAGCGTCAATTCGTCTTGGGAGTGACATATACAAGTCCTGCACAGTGGTCAGAGGGATTTTAAGCCATTCTTCTTGCAGGATAGTGGCCAGGTCGCTACGTGAAACTGGTGGAGGAAAACGTTTCCTGACTCGCTCCTCCAAAACACCCCAAAGTGGCTAAATAATGTTTAGATCTGGTGACTGTGCAGGCCATGGGAGATGTTCAACTTCACTTTCATGTTCATCAAACCAATCTTTCACCAGTCTTGCTGTGTGTATTGGTGCATTGTCATCCTGATACATGGCACCGCCTTCAGGATACAATGTTTGAACAATTGGATGCACATGGTCCTCAAGAATGGTTCGGTAGTCCTTGGCAGTGACGCACCCATCTAGCACAAGTATTGGGGCAAGGGAATGCCATTAAATGGCAGCCCAAACCATCACTGATCCACCCCCATGCTTCACTCTGGGCGTGCAACAGTCTGGGTGGTACGCTTCTTTGGGGCTTCTCCACACCATAACTCTCCCGGATGTGGGGGAAACCGTAAACGTGGACTCATCAGAGAACAATACATGTTTCACATTGTCCACAGCCCAAGATTTGCGCTCCTTGCACCATTGAAACCGACGTTTGTTATTGGCATGAGTGACCAAAGGTTTGGCTATAGCAGCCCGACCGTGTATATTGACTCTGTGGAGCTCCCGACGGACAGTTCTGGTGGAAACAGGAGAGTTGAGGTGCACATTTAATTCTGCCGTGATTTGGGCAGCCGTGGTTTTATGATTTTTGGATACAATCCGGGTTAGCAGCCGAACATCCCTTTCAGACAGCTTCCTCTTGCGTCCACAGTTAATCCTGTTGGATGTGGTTCGTCCTTCTTGGTGGTATGCTGACATTACCCTGGATACCGTGGCTCTTGATACATCAAAAAGACTTGCTGTCTTGTCCTCTTTTGAACTCTGGTATGTCACCCATAATGTCGTGTGCATTTCAATATTTTGAGCAAAACTGTGCTCTTACCCTGCTAATTGAACCTTCACACTCTGCTCTTACTGGTGCAATGTGCAATCAATGAAGACTGGCTAGCAGGCTGGTCCAATTTAGCCATGAAACCTCCCACACTAAAATGACAGGTGTTTCAGTTTCATTGTCCAACCCCTGTACATACATAGATATAAACACACACACACTTACATCCATACATACCAGCTTTATCCTAACAGGTTCATGGAGGGGCTGCTGCCTATCTGCTATTTAATAAACTCAAAAATGTGCTCCAAAGGACATGCTGTTGGTCAATGCCTTTATGTACCTAAATGGAGAGAATTCAGACTTGATACATTAAAAGATTAGGAAAAAAAAAACCAACTTTTTAATCTTTGACCTGTTAAAAAATCTATCAAAGGAAACCTTGCCATTGCTGCTCTCTGGTCGATACAATTCATCATCATCTTTTTTAAAGGGTTTTTTTGGCACTAGTGGGCTTTATTTGTATTATTTAGACAGGAAATGGGCGGAGAGAGAAGGGGACAAGGCATGCAGCAAAGGTCCTCGAGTCAGGAATCGAACCCCAGATGGCTGCGCCGAGGACTATTGCCCCAGCATATAGGACACACACTCTACCTCTGTTTCATGCACCGTGCCATTTACATTTTTTTATGCAAAGTAGAGGATATTAGCCAGAGTGGTATTTAATTTAATTTATTTTTTCAAGTTTAAGATACTACCGAGCTGCTGCAAGTTTCCAGCATTTGTTTAGGCTTCAATTCTGTTTATTT
This sequence comes from Crenichthys baileyi, assembly GCA_036173005.1. Lineage (NCBI taxonomy): Eukaryota > Metazoa > Chordata > Actinopteri > Cyprinodontiformes > Goodeidae > Crenichthys > Crenichthys baileyi. The sequence goes on along the minus strand of JAHHUM010001185.1, from coordinate 732,029 downwards.
TTTATCTAAGTGCAACATGTAATGTAGCCTATTACGCCATAATTACCTTAACAACCACAGTACCTTAATATAAATTAAGCCAAAATAAGTACATTCACTACTTATTTTGAATGGAGTAAATGAGATGTACTGTAATTGTGTTAAGTTGGCTTTTATATTTACAGATACCTCTGTCACATAACCTGGAGGATTGGACTGTTGCAGATATCCAGTGGTGCAGAGAAAATAAGCTCTGTAACTTTGGGCTGTTTTTAAAAACCATTGTTTCATTTCACTAAAAAGTTTTAAGAAACTGAATTTTTAATTGCGTGCAATAAGTAGTAAAAAGGATTTTGTTGTTTTAAAATCAAATCGAAATGGGCTAAAACTGGCACCAGCAGGTTAGAGCATCACAGACCAAAAATTATCTACAACACTCTGCCTCGTACATTTCTACTTGGTATTTATTATGTTAACAACAACCAAAAACTAAAGGATTCTTCATAAATTCAATTAGGCTTCAATAAAAGCATTGGCAACGTGAGCCAGTAAATCTGTGATTTATCCTACTCCAACTAAATCTGTGGCTTTAAATTTTTCCAATCAAACAGCTTAAATCTTAAACCAAATTAAAGCTTATAGCAGGAAACAGAATAAACATCGCAGAAAATAAGCCCATATGGAAGAGATGGAATATTATAAACAGCTTCAAATGCCCCACATGTGAGGTTTTTTTTCTTACAAACTATATGGCCATCATAATTTCTTTAAGCACCCTTTCTGTCATCAATAGTCGTTATCTTGAAACAAACGTGTGAGAAAGAGGCCTCTTGGTGTTGCATATCTGCATTTAAACAGGATTTCATTGATACTGCAAACAATAATAAAATGATTACAAAGTTGACATTTTAAAGTGTCTTTAGTGGCTTATAGAAGCGATTAGCATGGTTAGGATTCCTAGCTGTAAAAAGTAGAGACACCGCTTAACTGTAAGGTTTCCAAACAATTGCAAGCTGTTCCTAATCCAGGATGTTCTTCAACAGATAGGATCAGGGTCTGCAAAGGGATAAGCCAGACCAACATTTAGCCTCCTGGTGTTTGATGAAGTCTGAGCCCTAGTTTAAAAGTAACAGCCTGAATGAACAATCAATGCTCACAACTTTTGTGCTTGCTGATTTGTTTTGTAAACACCCCAGTGATACTGGAAAAAGTTTTCTCCTTCAGATGCAACTTCTACACTGAAGAGTGTTCTCGGCGCTACCTGTTAGTGATTAGATATGGTGCGTTTACTGCCAATCAGATATAGAATTGGCCTGTTCCGTCCTCCAGCTGATTTCTTGGTGCATCTCTAATAATAGAGGAATTATGCTTGCTATTAGAGGTCTTGTTGCTTATTTACTCTCCAATATTTCGATGTTTTCGCTCATATTAAAGATACACATCTGAAATCTGTGGGCTTTAAAAACGTCATTAGATTTCAGATGACTTCCACAAAGTTGTAGGGTTCTGCCTGCTGAATGTATCCGCAGTGGTCCATTATGTGAGCTTTTTCTGATGTTTTTTTTCTTCTCAGGTCTGTGCTTTTAAATCAGCCTGACCGCTGTGCTGTATGTTGTTCCAGTGCACTTCCTGGGCTATTTCTGCTCATGCTGTAACTCTTGATGGATATATCTGACTTCTGAAGCAACTGATGGTGGCAGGTATTACGGTCTTTAGTTTTCTTGGCTCTCATGTCTTGTGAGTAAAGACACTGTGGGTCATAGGAGGATTGCAAAAGGAAGCTGACCGCAAACAAGAGCCCTTTTAAAACGTAGAAATTGGATTGATTCCTGCACTCCTGTTGCTTAGCAACTGCAAAGCCTCATTGTGAGAGAATATTGACCTCTTGTTGATAAAGTCCAATTAGATTTTCCTGCCTTCGCTTTGTATATATCAAGAGATTTTTACAATGTCATCCTGTGCCCCCTCCTGTGTGTACACTGCATTTCATTTAATATCTTGGAGAAATACTGTGACTAAGAGGAGATGTGAGCATGATCCTTCTCACAAAGCATGGGTAACAAGGGGTTTCATTATGTTTGTGTTGCTAATTTAGTCAATTAACATGTCTGCAGATCTTCTGCTCACTAAATGGCCCCAAAGCTGCCACAGGCAAATTTCCATCACTGCGAGAAACCTCATTCAGCTTTGGCCAAAACTGTTACACATGTTCCAGCAGGCTCTGAAATGAAAATTGATTTTGAAATTTCATTTACATTTTCTTCTCCTTTTGTTCCAAGCTGGCGTTGTTTTTTTTAATCAGGTTGCTGTTTCTGAGGGCCAGTTTGTTAAAGGATCCACCGTTGCCAGCAATAGCTACTAACTATTCTGTAAACATCTTCCACAAGGTTTAGGAGTGTGTTCATAGATGAGAAAACCAGAATTGCAGCCTCTGCTTTAATTAATCTAAAAGGTGTTCAAGAAGGTTGAGTTCAGAACTCTGTGCAGGCCAGTCAAGCTTCTTCACACCAAACTTTATACACCTGCAGCCATGGAAGTTATTGTTACACCAGAATTCATTGATTTGGTCGTGGGATTCAACACTTTTGGCAATATAGTGTATGTCGATTAAAGTTCAAGTACTTGTATGTTGTGAGCTCTGAAAGTGAAAGTGTGTCCAAACGTTTGACTGGTAGTGTAAATGTAATTAGCCTACAATAATATGCATTTTGGCAGGATTTGAGACACTGTTTTGTTACTAACAGTTTTACTTTGAACTCGTCCTCAGAACACGTCTGCTCTGTCATCGGTTCTATGCTGAGAAACCTCAAGTCCCAGCAGAGAACCAGACTACTCAACAAGTTTACAGAAAACGACTGCGAAAAGGTTGGTTTTTCTCTCGTTCCTTTTGATGTTTTTTTTTTCTTCCTTCCTGCTTCGTATTTCTTTTATATTCACTGCTAATGATTGAATACAGGTTGCAGTAGGTCTAAGCTACTTATTTACAGTGACGGCCCTACATGTTGGCATCCCTGAAATCTTTCAAGAAAATGAAGTATTTCTCATAGAAAAGGAGTACAGTAACACATGTAATCCTCAGAATTCATGATGCCTTGCACACATTCAAGGAACCCAGTGCCAGAGGCAGCAAAACAACCCCAAAACATCATTGAACCTCCACCATATTTCACTGTAGGTACTGTGTTCTTTTCTTTGTAGTCCTCATTCCGTTTTCGGTAAATAGTAGAATGATGTGCTTTACTCAAAAGCTGTATCTTGGTCTCATCTGTCCACAAGATGTTTTCCCAGAAGGATTTTTGGCTTACTCAAGTTCATTTTGGCAAAATGTAGTCTTGCTTTTTTATGTCACTGTTTCAGCAGTGGGGTCCTCCTGGGTCTCCTGCCATAGCGTTTCATTTCATTTAAATGTCGACGGATAGTTCGCGCTGACACTGATGATCCCTGAGCCTTCAGGACAGCTTGAATATCTTTGAAACTTGTTTGGGGCTGCTTATCCACCATCCTGACTATTCTGCGTTAACACCTTTCATCAATATTTCTCTACCGCCCACGCCCAGGGAGATTAGCTACAGTGCCATGGGTTGCAATCTTCTTGATAATGTTGCGCACTGTGGACAAAGGCAAATCTACAGGGGTTGGACAATGAAACTGAAACACCTGGTTTTAGACCACAATAATTTATTAGTATGGTGCAGGGCCTCCTTTTGCGGCCAATACAGCATCAATTCGTCTTGGGAATGACATATACAAGTCCTGCACAGTGGTCAGAGGGATTTTAAGCCATTCTTCTTGCAGGATAGTGGCCAGGTCACTACGTCATACTGGTGGAGGAAAACGTTTCCTGACTCGCTCCTCCAAAACACCCCAAAGTGGCTCAATAATATTTAGATCTGGTGACTGTGCAGGCCATGGGAGATGTTCAACTTCACTTTCATGTTCATCAAACCAATCTTTCACCAGTCTTGCTGTGTGTATTGGTGCATTGTCATCCTGATACATGGCACCGCATTCAGGATACAATGTTTGAACAATTGGATGCAGATGGTCCTCAAGAATGGTTCGGTTGTCCTTGGCAGTGACGCGCCCATCTAGCACAAGTATTGGGGCAAGGGAATGCCATTAAATGGCAGCCCAAACCATCACTGATCCACCCCCATGCTTCACTCTGGGCATGCAGCAGTCTGGGTGGTACGCTTCTTTGGGGCTTCTCCACACCATAACTCTCCCGGATGTGGGGGAAACCGTAAACGTGGACTCATCAGAGAACAATACATGTTTCACATTGTCCACAGCCCAAGATTTGCGCTCCTTACACCATTGAAACCGACGTTTGTTATTGGCATGAGTGACCAAAGGTTTGGCTATACCAGCCCGACCGTGTATATTGACCCTGTGGAGCTCCCGACGGACAGTTCTGGTGGAAACAGGAGAGTTGAGGTGCACATTTAATTCTGCCGTGATTTGGGCAGCCGTGGTTTTATGTTTTTTGGATACAGTCCGGGTTAGCAGCCGAACATCCCTTTCAGACAGCTTCCTCTTGCGTCCACAGTTAATCCTGTTGGATGTGGTTCGTCCTTCTTGGTGGTATGCTGACATTACCCTGGATACCTTGGCTCTTGATACATCACAAAGACTTGCTGTCTTGTCCTCTTTTGAACTCTGGTATGTCACCCATAATGTTGTGTGCATTTCAATATTTTGAGCAAAACTGTGCTCTTACCCTGCTAATTGAACCTTCACACTCTTACTGTACTGTTACTGTAATCCCTTTCTTTGAGAAATACTTCATTTTCTTGAAAAATTTCAGGGGTACCAACATTTAGGGCCATGAATGTATGTGTTCTTGCTGTTTCACTAAAAACCTCTCTGAAATAATTTATTTTCTTTCTCTCTGCTGTCCCTTCACCCATTTTATTAAATGTATCTCATATGCAGATAAACAGATCCAGACAAACTTGTTAGTGCTCTGTTTCAATTGAAAATTTGATTAAAATAAATAATTTAATTTACACCTGCATCCCTTTACTTTGTGGTTGAGAGATAAAATAAAACAGTGTAACGAAATGATTTGGCTGTCAGATTTTAAAAGTATTACTTGCATAATTGTCAGGTTTTGAGCTAGGTGTTTTAGCCTGATTAGTTTAAGTAGTGCCTTTAAGCTTTTCATCAGCTGTTTAAAGGAACAAAAATGTGACTGGGTGGTGTATGCTGAGGTCGCAAAGCAAAGGTGGGAGGTGTCTAATGAGCTTGAAAAGAAGATTATAGACATTTATGGTAAAGGTAAAGGCTGCAAGACCATCTCCAAGCAGCTTTACGTTCCTCTGCACCGAGGTGCCAATATATAGGTTAAAAGTATAAAGGTCGGTCTGAATCGGTGTATTTTGTTTTTTTGTTCTGAATTTTTTTGTTCGGTATATTTCAGCTTTTCATACAAACTTCTTGTTATAAACAAACTGCTTTGTAGCCAAGAGGAAAATGAGTTATTAAATATTGACGATACATGAAGCAGTAAATCGCTTTTGTTAGATTATGTTGTGCACTTTGCATTTCTCCTCAGATACTAAGCAAATAAGACTTTATTTATTTAGCAGCTTTATAAGACATCCATCACAAAGTTCTGTACAAAAGCAAATAAAATGCATTAAACATCAGTACATTGAAATTTGTAAATCAAAAGCAGTTGAAAAGAAAGATACATCTTTAGTTGCTTTTTAAAAAGTCCCCCGACCTCAAACTTAAAAACCCAGAGTTTCTCTGACACAAACAAGATTTTCAGTTTTATTTTCATTTAGTTGGAGAAAATATTTAGCCATCCAAACTTTTATATATTACTATATTATATTAATTATATTATTCAGAATGTGTTTTGTTTTCTTTCCTGTTTTTTTTATTTTAAACTCTCACTTTGCTTTCTAATCTTATGTCATCTTTCCTCCTCATTTCTGGACTCATTGGATCTCCAGGTGGATCGACTGATGGAGTTGTATTTTAAGTACCTGGAGGCTGTTCAACAGGCTGATAAGAGGATCGAAGGGGAGAAACATGTAAGGATCCATTTATTTATCCTCTTTCCATATTGATCTTCTTTTGTTTTTTTTCCATTACCTTTCAGTGACTGTTTTCATGTTGAGCCTGTTGAAGTGAAGGACTCATGGAAAAATTCATCTTTTACTTGGAAGATCAAAAGCACAAGAATAAAGCTCTTGTTTGTTCCGTGAAAACAAGCTCAGACAGTTTGCTGTTTTTTTTACTGATTTACTTTCTTTATTTCTCATACAGCTTACAGTTTCTATTACACCTTTAACTCATTTACATTTTGTAGCATTACAAAACCTTTTTTGCGCTAGACACACAAAGTTGTGCATAAGTAACATTTTTACAAACAAATTCTGAGAAGTGAGCAGTGAAAGCTGTAAGTCTTTTTGGGTATGTCTCATACCTCTTTGCACATTCAGTATCTCAAGCTCAATTAGATGGAAAGTATTCTTTTTTCAATTGGTTTTGGTTCTTGACTTTGACTAGGCCGATTCTAGCACATGAACATTATTTTATCTAAACCATTCCACTGTTTAGGGTCCTTTTCCTCCAGATCACCCTGTATTTAGCTGCAACCATCTTTCCATCAGCTCTGACTACCTTCCCTGCCATTGCTGAAGGAAAACATCCCCACAGCCTGATGCTGCCACCACTGTTTTTCACTGTGAGAATGGTAGGGTGATGTGCTGTTTTAGCGTTCCGAGGCACGTAGACAAAAAGTTAAATGTCCATGTCATCTTTTCTGAATACTTTCTTCCTCATTTCAGTTGAAACCCTAGAAACCTTATGATGCTGAGATATTATCTGCTAACAATGTTATTAGCAAATGTTACCTCCTTTTCAACAGTGTGAAAGAAGAGCAAAAGCCACCCGAACATAGTTTATTTATGGCAGTTTACAGAGGAATGCAAAGTTTGATAAGTGTCTCTGCAGGTGTACATTCATGTATGGAGCTCAGTGTTAAGACAGCTTGGTGGAGGGATGGCAGAACAGGCTGACCAGGCAGGGGATATTGCTGTAAAAAGAGCCTCCTGTCCTCAATAATGTAGACAGACAAGAAAAAGTCCCAGAAACACTGTAAATACTTAAAGAGGAGGTGGGTAAAATGAGAAATGAAAGAAAAGAGGTGATACAGTTTGAGTAAAAGAGGGTATGGCAATGTCGAAGGAGGTGTGGGTGGAGACAGATAAGTGAGAGATTCCAATCTTAAGATGACAGAAGATTAATTTCTCAGACAGACAGTGTGGTAAGATTGCCAAGAAAAGGCCAGACAGTTTGACATTCTCCTCTACTCCTCCTCCTCCCATTTTTTTTACTTTCCTCTCCCTCTGTCACTACCGCTCTCCTGCTCCTGCGGGATGGTGAATGAGGGTCTCCACGATAACCTGGTGAAGACAAGCATTGTCCATGTGTGCAGCTATCTTTAAAAGCACATTGCTAAACTGCCCCAGTTCACAGCCAATCTAGAAGGCACCTATTTTTATCATTTCTACCACAGCTACACATTTCTGCTCCTTACTTAATTTAAACACTTTGGATAATACTCCGAATATCTCATTAATGTGACCCAAGCTTAACAGCAGAGTGAAATGCTGGTAAACTACTAGGACTATGAAAAGTTAGATTATTATAAGGATAATAAAAATAATGTGTTTGGTGAGCCCTTAAACTTGGAGCAAAGATGAAGATAGGTGTGCTAACTTCCCTGTGGAGCCGCAAAACATTTTAACCCTGGTGTTGGGGTGGGTTGCTCTGCATTTAGGACAATTTGATACAAATGTTGAAACATAGGGGAATACATTATTTAATACCTATTTTTCTGTTTCTGTTCTGAGAGCATCTGGTAGGTGTTCCTGATTGACTCTAAAAGATATAGGTCAAAACTTTAAGACACCCATTAATTATCTATTGGCAACTTTATATTTGATTAAGATCAGTCAAATAATTTGCTTGGCTTCTTTTATAGACAGTTTACTCCATTTAAGATGCACTTATAGGCATCAGAGTAGCTGGCCATTATTTTTAGCCTCACTGCTGGATGCTTGTTAATTCTGACTTAGCAGGTTTAGTTTTACTGCTGCTGTCTCTGTGCTTTAATAGGTGTATTCTCGTGGTACTGTTGGATGACAGTGGATGCAATATAACACAGAAATTGCAGTGTAATTTTATTTGGATGTGATGGATTAATATAAGGATTATGATTATTGATTCATTCATTTTTATCAAAAATCATAATTAAAAAAATCATAATTCAGGAAAATAATTTCTTAACCAAAAATCCTTACTTACAAATAGAAATCGGAGATATCCTCTGGGGTTGTGATTATGGGCTCAAAGCTCTTAATAATTACAATTGTTATTACAATTATTCTGGTCCCAAAACCTTCACCTAACAAGCACTTTTCTACACAAAGGGGATAAAAATGACTACCTAACAATAATAATAAAAGAAAAATATATGCACATTGAGTGTCTATGAAGATCAAACCGGCAGTTTTATGGACAAAATGTGCAATTTGGGTTTACTTTGAAAGAGAAGTCCTCCTGGTGTGCTGATGTCTCGATTGCAGCGATCAGCTGTTAAAATGGTTGGGCTACCCCCCTTTAGCCGTACATCTGATTGCCCCAAATCTTGAACAAAGAGTCATGAAACTCTGAGGCGGGAAACTCCGTGGAAAAAAACTCCAGTAATAAAACTGGAACAAAGGAGTGGTCAGGTGAGGGCCAGACTGCAGTTGATTTGAATGGAAACTTCTAACTCCTGGCTGATTTGGGATATCAGCCAGACAAAACATGAACACGCAAGTTTCAGCAGCGCTTGCACAGCAAATCAAAACACAGCTCAGCATAACACAAGTCAATCAGTATTGCATGCAACAAGTTGATACCTTGGATTAACTACTGGTGATTCTAAATCACCTTAATTACGCCTCATCCTGCCCGAACTTACTTTGACATTAATTTCTTCTCCCCACCGATTGAGGATGGGCGATCATGCGTCCGTGATCATCTCAAGAAAAAAAAACTGTAAACTTCTCATCCGTCCAGGAGGGGAAAATATGAAGAACAGTTTAGTCAACTGAACCAACAAGGAGGAAACACATCTCCTTGGAAATAAAACCTCTGTGGGTTTTTCACCTGCGCCGGGTGTCGGTGTGGTCTTCGATCGGCATATGAATCTTCTGTCCTTCTTGAAAGCTGGAAATCTGTCTGATACAAGCTCTTCCAGGAATAGCCGTGTGGAGAAAAAGTTTGCCTGCGAGCTTTTGTCTCTCTAGATATCCGCCTCAGTTGCGTCGTCCTGTGAGAAACGCTGGAAATGGCAACGAAAGTTTGTTTTCCGCGGGTTTTATAATCCCGGGTGACATCAGAGCTGCGATGGCTGTTGAGCTGTACATGTTCAACTGTGCGACCATAATGGATGAGTTCAACACTAACACAGTTGCTCTATCACAAAGTTGTTTTTGCAAATCTGAAAATCAGGGTGTGTTTGTATTCGACCTCCTGAGTCAGTAATTGACCACCTTTACTGCCACTATAGCTGCAAGTCTTTTGATGTGCGTCTCTATCAGTGTTTCCCATCTACAGATGGAAATTTTTGATTATTCTTCTTTGCAAAAGTTCTTTAGCTCATTCAGATTGAAAATTGAGTTTTCTTCTCCACTGCTGCTACATGCCTGCTCAGTATGAGGGATTGCTGCAAAGTCAGTGCAAGCGACTGTCCACTGTCTCTACATGCTCATCCAGAAGGAGTAGATGCTGCAAGTCACAGACTCCATGCAGTCTGCTGGGTTTCCTTAGATAGAAAAACTCTTAACCAATTTGAATAATAAACTGAATCTGACTGCACACTTCGATACTTAGGAAAAATTGGAATGTATGTACCTGACTTGAAATCTGTATGATTTGATTGAATTGTATGGCGTCACATTCCTGCCAAAAATCAGAGGAACGCATTAAGCAATCACAACAGCGCATCTTTTAATCGAGAGAGCGCATAGCTCTGATCGCGGGCCTGCACCTTTATTCGAGAGCCTTTGAATGCACCCATCTGTTTGCTCTCGCAGAAAAATTGCGCTCTCTCGCTCTGTTTAGTGGCCGTATTTGTCAGTTGAGGGAAGAAACTCTTCTGATTGATGTGATTGGCTGGACTTTCACCTCATATCCGGTCGCAGGCGGCACAGGACATTGCCTTATAGGAAAAGAAGACGAGCAGGGAACGTGACGTGGATTCAAAGCGTTGAAGAAAACGAGAAATAAATAAGAAGGTAAGGAAAGGAAAAGTTGCTTGTTGATTGCAACACTTTTTTTTACCAGTGACACGGGGAGAGGCGGCGGGCTGGTGTGGGTTTGCTTGTTGCCCCCCAGCTCAGCGGTCTCGTGTTGGGGTTTACCCTAGTGGATGAGAGGGTCGCATCCCTGCGCCTTCGGGACAGTGCCTCTGGACTGGCAGACTGGGGTGGTGGTCCCCCTTCATAAGAAGGGTGACCGGAGGGTGTGTTCCAACTACAGGGGGATCACACTCCTCAGCCTCCGTCGTAAGGCCTACGACAGGGTATTTGAGAGGAGAGTTCGGCCGATATGCGAACCCTCGGAGAGCAGGCAGTTGTGGTTTTTGTCCGGCCGTGGAAAACACTGTGACCAGCTTCTATACCCTCTCTACAGGGTACTCGAGGGTTCATGGGAGTTTGCGAGATCCAGGTGGATACAAGCGGCCTGAAATGAGCTTCCTCCGTAGGGTTGGGCGGGCACTCTTAGAGATGGGTCTGAGGAGCTCGGCCAACCGGGGGGCTCAGAGTAGAGCCGCTGGTCCTCCAAATCGAGAGGAAGCCAGTGTGGAGGTGGCTCGGGGATCTATATCGGATGCCTCCTGGACGCCTCCCTCGGGAGGTGGTCAGGCACGTTCCTCACTTCCCACCGGAGGAGACCCAGCGGGACGGCCCAGGACACGATGGTAGGATCTATGTCTCTCGGCTGGCCTGGGAACGTCTTGGACTCCCCCTGGAGGGATTGGAGGATGGGTCTGGGGAGAGGGACACACGTCTTGGGTGTCTCTGCTTAGTCTGCTGCCCCCGCGACCCGGTCCCAGATAAGCGGAAGACGACGAGTACGAGTACGAGCACCTTTTGGATGTGGTGGAACAGGAGATTCACATCATGGATGTGCAGCTGACAAATCTGCAGCATCTGTCTGATGCTATCATGTCAATATGGACCAAACTCTCTGAGGAATGTTCCCAGTACCTTGTGAATCTATGCCACGAAGGATTAAGGCAGCTCTGAAGGCAAAGTGGGTTCCACACTCGCGTACTTGCAAGTTGGACCCTATAAAGTGGCCGGTGAGTGTATATCTTTATGCATAATTTTATATATATAATTATTATATATAGATATATATATATATATATATTATATTTTATATATATATATATTATAATATATATATGTGTATATTATATATAATATTATATATATATATATAGATTTATTTATATTATATATATAGAGATATTATATATATTATATATATATTATATTTAATATATAGTGTATATATATATATTATATGTATAAAGCATAGAGCATGCAGGTAAGGCTTCTTTTCATTAAGCTTAGAAAGTGGAATCTTTCTGATCTTGCCATGTTGGCATTCAAATGAATTACCCACATGTGATCTTGCAAAGCATTAATCTTAGTGTTTTACTCCAGTTAGGGTTTTTACATTGTCCTACTTTATCAGTTAACTTCATAAAACATTTACAAGTCTTGGTAATTTATTTAACGTATCGTTCAGTGTTGTCCGCCGGCTCGACAGAAGGGCGTGATTTCTTTCCTGCTCTGCATGTTAAATGCTGAAACATCTGCATGACATTTTAAGTTGGTGTTAATCAAAGCCCCCACCAAATGCCACGTTACTTTAAATAAGCTGATAAAGACGCCAACCCAGTTCTGTCCCGCTCCTCAGCCTGAATCGGCTGCCGTCAGCAGCAGCGTTTTATCTCTCTCCGCCCTGCCTTTTTGGTTTCCCCTAGTTAAGCCTGTTTTTAGTGGGCGGTAAGCAAAATGTTTTTCCTCTGCAACATATTATCCCCAGATTTCTCAGGAGGATAGCGGAGGAAAAGCTGCTGCTGCTTTTTCTTTGCGTCTCCAGCCTCAGTGCCTTTAATAAGCTCCTTATTTTCTTCCCACCTTGGCATCTCTCTTCCTCCTCTCTCCTATCCTTCTCATTCCCTTTACCTTCAAGTTACTTTTCCCTCTTGCTATAAGTCTCTATTTCCCGGTCTTCCCTGACTCATTTCTTTCTTTAATATTTCTTGTCTTCTAATATCCTCCTCTTCATCTCTTACGTGCCATTTTCGTTTTCCATACCAACTTCAGTGAGTTTGGTCCAATGTATAAATTGTCTTTCAAATTTCTCTCTCTATCCTATTTTCCTTTTTATTTCTTTTTATACCGTTGCCACCTCCTTCAGCTGTCTTCACATTTCCCCCTCCTAAACCTTCATCTGTTCTCTGTTTGTTGCTAAAAACTCATCTGAGATTGAGGAAACTCAGCAAAACTTGTCTCAGGCAGACCTTAATACGATAAAATGCCTCTGTGTGCTTTCCCACTAGTTAGACATTTGGGTGGTTATTCATTCTTGTAGCAATACAGTGGAAATGGCCTAGATTAGGTTTGCCAATAGTTAAAACAGAGTATTTGTCTGATGTTGGTGTCTTACCTAGATGGGCTATATATAGTTATTTCTAAGAATAAAAAGGTACCTCTGTACATGTTTTATTTTGTTGTTGCAGCTTTATCACCATCTCTTCAACAGCATTGTTGTTTTGCTTTCATTCATAGAAGTCTTCCATCTTTCCTTGTTTTCAAACCTCTTGCTCTTCAACCCGTCCATTCATGTTTTGGGTTGTAATGGAGCTTGCACAGTGTTCACTCTTAGGCACAGCTTAAAGATGCAAATTTTGTCTTGTGCATAAGAAAATTATATTTAGGATTTTTGAGTAATGTGACTGAATAATTTCTGTTGGTTAGGAAAGTTCTGGAGAAGAACAATCACAAACATAACGGTGGACCGTCATACTCATATTCCCTAGGAGTGAACAAGTTGAGCAGATCTGAAATATCCACATTTTTTATAACAATTGAGACAAATAATTTATAGCTACTTTAGTTTGGAATATGTAGTTTGAGAATGGTACTTGAATGCAGCATCATGGCCTGTCTACATGTGTAGCAGCTGAAAGCTCCATAGAACCACAAACTAGTCCAAAGCATTATTAAAGTCATTAAATAATCAAACTGAATGGAAGACAGGAACCACTGGGTTTTGCACTATGCTCCGTTTGTCGGCTCAGAGATGAACTTATCACGAATAAATATGTTTTGCTAATTATATTATTCTGAAAAAACTTGTTTTCTTGTGAGATGTTCTTTTCAAATCTGGAGAAAACCACTTTAAAAAAAGTTATTGTGGGAACTAGCTTTTCAACTGAAGAGAAAGTGTGACATTTTTGAATTTTGATAGAAATAAGTATTTTTTTATATTTTTAAAATGTAGAAATGTTTTTTGCTTTTTCTTTAATACTTTGTGTTTTGTTCTGATCCTTAAACCAGGGCTCACCACTGCCCCTCAGTGGCTGCCTAACTTGCAACTGTGGTTTGTGTTATTTCTTTTAAGATTTGCAAGAGGTATAACAAAAACAAATTTCTACTCTTACGCATAAGAAGCTCATAAGTCTGCTTCAGTAAAAATGTTTAAAACCGGAAATGAAATTTGAGTTTCCCTTAGAACGAATTAGTCGTTTGGCACATTGATTTGGGAAAGGTTTTTACACAGAGAGCCCTTCCTCATGTGATCAGCTTTTGGAGTACTCTGGCCTTCTCCTACGCCTGTGTCTGGGCTTAGTTGAAGCGAGACAGAATACATGTGTGCGAATAAGATGAACACAGGTGGAGCAGTAAAAGTGTGAGGAGTAGAGGTATTGAAGGAGGATGAATTTAAGTGCCTGGGTTAGTCTTGATGTGAATAAGAGAGGGAGATATATATAACAGGACGCATGGAAATTAGTCTTATGGCTGGTTTTTGACAGAAGGATCTATGAGATTCTTTGGAGATGACGGCACTAACAAAAACACAGGTGGAGGAGCTGGAGGTGTCAGAGCTGACGATTTTAATGGGAGGAACCAGAAAAGACAGGATTAGAAATAAGTATATCAGATGGACTGCTCAAGATGAGCGATTTAGGAGCTAAAGTCAGAGATGCAAGGCAGAGATAGTTTGAATATGTGCAGAAGATATATTAGTCAAGAGTTGTTTAAAGTGAAGCTGCCTTGGAGGAGAAAAACAGGAAGACCACAGAAGATATTAGAGCTGTGGGAAATGCAGACGGCTGGAGTGCTATTATGAGAGTCGAAATCATCGAAACAGGTTTGCCATACTCAAGCAACCAAACAAGCATTTAAGGAAGCCTTCTGAAACCCACCATAACAAGCTGCTGATTAGTCAGATAATTAATAATCTACTCTGAAGCATTTTAATATCTGGACAAATCATCACGGATTTAGCTTGTTTCCATTTGTGATCTCCTCCCTCCCAGAAGCCCTGTTGGTTCGCCTTGCCCCATTTTGTGGAACAAACACTGATGTGCTCCCGAGAGAACAAGGCTGTTCATTTTCTCTCTGTCACAACAAGAAATCAGCATGTTCCCTCGAGATCTCTGAGTTTTAAACTTGACTTCAACATTAACTTGTGTGCCACCGTTTCATACTAAGGCTGTCTTTGCTGAAGCCTTTACAGGGACAATATATCTTGCTCACATGCTCACTGCCACAGAGTGTGGGTTTAGCAAAATGTTTAAGAAATCACTTTAAAACATCCATTTATTCATCCCAGCACAGGTATATAAAGCAAATAAAAACTTTCTTACAAAAAGGTGAGTTCCATGCCATGCACACATGCACATATACTAATAAAAGGATTAAAAAGTTATGCACAGCCCTCCATAAATCATACACTCTCCACCTCACAAGCACAATAGCAGAGGGCTGCTGAGTTACATTAAAGGGACTGAGACTGAAAATCACTGCTTATTACTTTGTCTGTACTGTAGCAGGGCTGCAGGGCTCCCCTGAGGTTGCAGTAATTTACTTGTCCAATCCCTCTTTTCAACACGTTTTTCTTTCTCCGCTTCTTCTGTCCGGTGTTTGCCCAAGGGACCAAGCTGACACATTAAAGATATTGGCCACAGTGTCAAAACTCGCGAGTTGACAAAACTCAGCGGCTGTAATGAGTGCGGCCACAGCGCAGCGACGTCTGCTCCCATTTTAATATCCCAGACGTCCTCTTCCTCTGCTCACAATAATGAATATTTAATGCACTTGTCATTGCTCAAAACCTCCCCATCCTCGCAGATATTTTGAAGTCTGGTTTGATTCATCTTGTGTTGAACATCTTGTCTCCATTCTATTAGAGTGAGGCTCCCCAGAGGATGCAGCAGTCGACTTGTCGAATATCTTATTTGAAAATGTTTTTCCTGGTTTTTGTTATTGGCAACAACAGAGCAGCCAAATAGGCGGGGGTGTCAGTGGTAACTGTCTGCTCGGCGCATTGTCAGATTCTGACACAGCAGCTCCCATCAGTCTCTCTGATGAGCACTTTGGGTCAGTGTGACACCGTTTAATTTCTGGTCGGTCAGCTTACCTGAGTGGTCATCGTTTAAGCCGTTTTCAGGCCTCTGGTTCCTCCAGGCTGTGACATCAGCTTCTATGTATTTTATTGGGATTTTATCTGATAGACCAACACACAGTCGTTACTAACTGTAAAGTGGAACTAAAATACGGCTTGGTTTTCACATTTTTTACACAAAATGGATAAGTGGGGCATGCATTTGTATTCAGCCCCTTTATTTTGACACAACTAAATGAATCCATTGTAACCAGTTGTCTTCAGAAATCACGTAATTAGTAACTAAATTGCATTGGTGTGTAATTTAATTTCTTTCTGGATTGCCCTGTAGGCCATCCATTTACTCACTCACTTTTACCTGCTTTCCTGTCCCTGTTGAAGAAAAGTGTCTCTGCAGGATGATGCTGCCACTACCATGTTGATATTCTCTGCTTGTTCTTGCTACACATAGCGGTTTGAATTTAGGACATAAAGTTCATTTTTGGGGTCATCTGACCAAGGCATCTTTTTCCGCACAGTTGCTTTGACCCCTAGATACCTTGTGGAATGCTTTTATTGATATATATATACTAAAAATAAATTACACACTGGAGTACTCGATTTACCAATTAGTTTGCTTATATAGACACTTGGCTGCACTGGATTTTAATTAAAGGTTTCAGAGTAAAGGGAGCATGCATCACTTTTCTGGATTTTTGTTGTCAATCTAATGTTAAACAATCCATGGATTTGACACTGATGTGCTTCTTTCTATTGGTCTATTAAATAAAATCCCAATAAAATATTGTGAAAATTCGAAAAAGGCTGAAGAATGCTTTTGCAAGACACTGCATGGTTAAACTTCTGTCTGCAGCAGGTAAGGCATACACTGCTAAGCAGCTTCATGTAAGAAATCCTGTAGTTTTCCTTTATGCTGCAGCAAAGGCTTCTTTTGTCAATCCAGCTGCTATATTTAAGGCGTCTGAGGGGGCCCAGTAATCAGACCTATGCATTGCAATGAGATGATCAAGGGTTTTGAGTTTACATCCGTTTTCTGATTTTGTGCCAGATCCTGCACCATATTAGCTATTTCAGACTCTGCTTATAAATCTGCTACATGTGTGCTACTGGTAAGTGTTCAGTGTGACGTATGCATGCTCCAAACAACCGTCATCTGAACAATTGTTCTCACGCTGAATTTTTTGCTATTTTGGGATACGTCCCATTGACTAACCGTTTCACAGCACGACTGCTAATGATATCGTGAAGCCAGTGAACAAAAGCTTCATCTAGAGTGCAGACCCATCTCCAGTCAGTGATGGTGCTCTAGCACACGATTTATCAACATTTGTTTATTTCTTACATTTTAAATTGCTTGCAGGCATGTTACATGCAGGTAGAGCAGAGAATGTAGCTCTTTTCTTTTTAAAGAACATTTATATTTGTTAAAGACAATAAATTTGCATGAGTTGATTATAGAAGTGTTCCCTTTGGTCAGTGTACCTCTGACTGGAAATTATTATAAAAGACAGTGAAGATAAAGATTTTTTTAACAAAATCCTAAAAAAAAAAATGGTAAAGGAGACATGAAAAAGTTTTCAGAATGATTTGATTTTCTAATTTTTAAGCTAGATTACCATTAAACCTAGATTGTGGTCATATTATATTATTTTCTCGATACTCAGAATGAACACAGGTTGATAATGGAGGTATCCGAGGCAATTATCAGAACATGCATCCAGCTCCGTATTACTGTTGATAGCATATGTGCATGTCTGGATTCCACTCTCCCTCCATGATTGCACAGGTGTCTTTGTTGCTTTTAAATCGGTGTTACATTTTTCCAATTTCTCCACAAACTACAGAGAAAAACTTGTTTCCTTTTTACTGGACGGGAAAAGAAAACAGTTTTATATTCATATTTTTTCGCGTTAATTTAGTTTGTGCCCAGGGTGTGGAAGTATTTTACGATGTGATACTGGTCATTTTTGTATTAAAACAGAACTCTAGGCCAGTTTTATACCCAGAGGAAATAAACAAGATAAATGCCCCTCATTTTATGACCTTAATAAAGGTTTTAGTTTTAATCATTTCCATTGTTTTGCTAGTAATTTAAAGCTATTATTAACATTTTATTTTGCAGAATTGTTGAGGGTGCATTTTTATTAGTCAGGATAAAATAATTCAAAAATCAATACTTCTTAACACAACCCTACAAATAGGTCCCAGATGTGTTGTGTACTGTTCTGCATAACTGCTATCTAGAGGCTTTTACCTTTCCATATCTGTGTTCGCAAACTGCTTGCACCCTGCGGACAATCATGGGCTCGATCAAAGGGGGTGATAATGGGCTTCTTTACACTTATCTATGGTAAAGCGGAGAAGAAAAGTAACAAAAAATAGGGAACAGGGAAAAACTGTTTTCTCAACAGAATATCATCGTGGTTTTCATATCCTTATTGTCCCCGAGATTTAAAATATCTACACTAAGAAAACCGCAGATCTGTTCACTGTGTTCCTTTAAAATAAGTCTTATTGTTGTGTTTCTTCTTTTGCGCATGATCTGACTCCGTGCTGTTTTAATTTGCTGTTTGTTTGTTGCCGCCCTCAAACTGGAAGTATTATTTTCCCTGTGGGCACACCCACCATGCAGTTACAAACATCTGGCCAAGCACAGGCGAGTACAGATGAGAAACTTTACTTATCACAGGCTTCGTGGTCAGTAGAGCAGAATGGGAGGTATAATTTAGGCATGACTGAGACATTTTAATGAACCAAACGTTAGGATTGGGTTTAAGAATGACTTTATTTTGTATGAAGAAGCATATTGATGTTTTTGATTTTTGTTTGAGGTATCATTTCAGATCGTACATGGGTTTACAGTTCACAGTTTGCTAAATCTGTAAATACATTTAATACGTTATTCTTTTCTCTAATTAATTGAAGGGGGCATATCATGCTTAAATCCTTTTTCACATTAAAATCATTCAGTTGTGGTCTATATCAAGTGGAACTGCAATGATTTGGTCTGAACTCCTCATTCTTGTAGCTCCACAGGCTCCGCTTTCACTGTTCGAGGTGCTTCTGAGAGCAAATCGTTTTGGTGCTGTCTCTTTAAATGCTGTTCAGGCACTTTACACCCCGCCCCCCTACAGGTCAAAGAGCGTTCTACTTGAACCCGTTTGGCAATTTTTGTAGTTTGACAACAGAGGCAAAATTATCTAGAGGTGCAGAAACAAAACAAAACGGCAAAAACGATGCTTAACTGTTTATGTAATAATATTCAAAACATGCAGCGCGGTTCTGTCCTCAAGGAGCTAAAAGCAGCACACAGCACTAACATAAGCAGAAGGCACGATGCTACTGCTCACAAAACAATGGCCTGGATGTCATATCAACACACAATAAATTCATGTCTAAAATGAGGTTTTTTGCTAATTTAAGCGTTATTTGCAGCTTACCGCTTTGCTGCGTCCATAGTTTCCATAGACAGAAGGAATTGACCCCTTAATCAGATGAAGTCTTTCAGCAAATCCTCCTTGATTCTAGAGGAGGTTGCTGAAGGAACTCATCCTTGAAGTGGGAAAATAGGAATATTCCCACTGATGCGGGAACATTTCCATGAAAAATAAAATTTAACCAGGCACTCTGAGGAGCCTCTGATGCTGGGGGATGGTGTAATGAATTGTGTGGGTTAACACACAACAGCTGAAACAAACTTATCATCTTTCTGCGAATGCATACTTGAGCTCGGACTACAAAATGGCAGTGAAAAATAAATATGGCAGATACGCAAAACTGATCAGCCGTCCATGACTGTTTTAGCTGTCCCACAGCAAATACTGTGATGTAATAGTTGGAAAATCGTAACAGATGATAGTGAACGGACTGAAAAATATGACCCAAACAGAATATAATGATATCTCTGCAATACCTGGAGAGACTAAATTCACCTTTTCTGCACTCCTACAGCCTCCAAGTACACAACAACATGTATTTAAGGGCTGAAAAAGTGGATTTTGCTTGATATGTCTTCTTTAATTGAAGTTGGAACAAATGTCCGTGTGATACAATTATTTTTCCGTTATTTTTCTAAATAATTAACTACTATTATGTTACCTTTAAATGAAATGGTTTCTTTATGGATACAAAATTGGAGTAGGTTTGGGGATAAAAGACAATGCGTGGGTGCAAAATGGGGGTACAAATTAAGAGGTTAATTGACCTAAAGCTGTGGGTACCTTAAGTTTAATAATAATTAGCTTCTTTCTCAAAAACGTTATTTAACTGCATCGCGAAGCCAAATAGGCTCGATATGGTGCACTACATACATACATAGTTTTATAGTTAACTTTTATTCTGCATCACAATGTTGTCTTTTTTATTCTTCTTTTAATAAAGAAACACCAACTATTATAGGTCGATACTAACTAGTTAATTAATTGGGCAGTCTGCTCTGCAAGCCACCCTGCAGTTGGCTGCTTAACATACATACTGGTATTGGTTTTCCCACTGTGGTTCTAAAACAGTGTTACCTTAATAAGAGACAACTTCTTAGGTTTCCAAACAGCCAACTGTCTCTTTCTTATAAGCTAGGGAAAAGGGTAGTAGCCTTGCTTCAGTCAGCTGACCAGCAGTGCACAGCAACAGGTGGGGAAGGTGCAGTACATCTGGGGAAAAACTGAAAACTAAAAATGACTTTAATTTGTTGCAACAAAACATTTTAGCAGTTTTAAAACCGCACTGTACATAGAAAGCACCACTCAGAGTGGTCATGGTGTCTTTTCTCCAGAAATCTCCCAACCAGCCGTTCACACAAACCGTCGGTCACTGCTACATAACACCCTCGAGTCACAAAGCCAGCTAACCATAGCATATTTCTGCCGTTATGGGGTTGTGAACAACTTGCTTGATGAGCCAGAGGTGTAACAGCGTTAGATCGACTTCGACCCCTCATGTTGCTTTGATTCTTTCAGAAATCACAGAGGTGGCCAGAAAGTATCCAAGTCCGTTCATGAAGTGTTTCGTGAAAGAGATTGGGATGTAAAATGATGTTATAATGCGGACATTTAATTTCAAGATGCAAGTCAGGAATTCTCTAAATGAGTTGCATAGGTGAGGTTTATTATTAGCTGACAGCTCAACGCAGAGTCTGACAGCTCAACGCAGTCGGGTTGTGTTTCTGTACCATCCCAGTAGCTCTCACTTCAGGCTCCGCTCTCCACTCTCAGGTTTACCTCTTAATCTCTAATGATGATTAATGTGGACCGTGTGCTTATTGGCAGCAGTGTGTTATTGGCATACTGACAGGACTGTTGAGATGAATAACTATGCAAGTGTGCCAATACAGAGAGTTTTTTTTTCTGTAAAAATCCATTAATTCTGCATCTGTTAAGTGGTAAAAAATGGATTTGTGGAAAATGGTTGTAAACTCATTCTAAATAATTCAGATTTTTCTTTATGTTAGAGCCTCTCTTTACCAAGCAAACAGCAAATGGAGATTTATTAACAGGTTTCAGAATAGTCACCATGGTGTGTTTAAACGTGTTCTTCCTGCTGTGTTTGCAGGAGATGGTTCGCCGGGGGGAGATCCTGGACGACAGCATGGAGGACGAGTTCTACCTTCGCCGTCTAGATGCTGGAATGTTTGTTCTTCAGCTGCTGTGCTATATTATGGTGGAGATCAGCAGCTCAGGAGTCTCACAGGTACACACACACACGCACACACTGGCTCTGGCGTTTTAAATGAGTTTTCTCACCAATCAATTATCATTAAGGCTTTCGATCAAGCAGCCTGTGGAAGCGGACAACCATCAGATTGTTCATGTGGTTGTTGTATCCAATTAGCTCACAAAATCCAGACAAATTCTGAGTTAACCGAACTTGTTGAGTGCTACTTTTGTTTCTGATCATGAACAATGAATCACTTTGTACTCAGATTTTGACCAGAAGTTATCTTATCCTGTTCATTTTATGATTTTAATGAAAGATAAAAATCATTAGGTCCTTAATTACTTCTTCATTAGACCAACAGTTTGTCTGACTTTGACCGAGCCTCGTTTTTAATTTGTTATATTGATCGCAATGTCATACAAACAAAAAGGTCATACACAAAGCTTCAATATTTTATGATTTTTTTTTTTTAACAAAATGTTAGTCAGATGGAACAATATGTAGTTTTAATAAGGGCTAAGAGTGTGTGTAATTTAAAAAACTGACTGAATGCTGAAGTGTCAGCTGGAAGGAAAATTCATTCTGGATTAAGGAGCAACAGCCGGTGAAAAACTTAAAACTTCTCTCCACTAATGCCAAACAGCTTCTTCTGCTTTTGATTCTTATTTGTTGTTGTTTATTGACTTGAATGATTAAATTTGAAGATACAACACATATTGGCCACTCAACAATTTTTTTTATTGAACAAACAGTGGCCTTAGTTGTGTGTTAAAGAACTGTACACAATCATAACAGCGTGGCACCTCCTTCTCCTGCTGTTCACCAGCCGGGTCACACACTGCTGTGGGATGGCGTCACATTTCCCAACCAGCCTTTCTCACCAGTCAGTTGGTGTGGTTATGCCGGTCGCTCTAGTATGAATAGTTGGCCCAAGTTGATCCCACAGGTGTTCTGATCCTACAGGTTGATGTTAGGACTGCATGCAGGTCATTCAATCCTCTCTTTTCTCAAATTCTGGATTGTGGTTTTTCATCAACTCTCCTTTGTTGGGGTCAAAGGTTGACGTCTTGGAGGATAGCTTGGTCTTTAAAAGTGGAGATGTGGGATTGTCACTGGCAGTAGTATCTCATATCGATACTTGGTGTATTTGGATTGCCTCCATTGATTTCCAGTAAGCGAGACGCCATCCCACACCATCACACCTTCTCCACCAAAAACTTTGTGAGAGATTGTTAGAGAGCATTTGCCAAGTTTTTCCTGGGGGCAAACACACTCAACGCTGCTTCTCAACACATAGATTCATTTTTCAGTCAATAACCTCTGATCTCAGCCAACATATTAAACATATTGGATGTGTTAGCATTAGCAACACATGTTTTTACGCAACTGGAAGGTGAAGACATTAAATAATAAAATAGACAAGCCTGGAAGTTGTTTTTCTTTTCCTGTGACAAGCGTGAAGTATAGAGCCGAACATGCTGAAACAGTAGCTGAAATAGGAATAATCTTTTTAAAAATAATAACTCTGTTTCAATTTTATTTCTTTTAGCTGCAACAGCGGGTTCATCAAATTCTTAATATAAGAGGAGGTTCTGTCAAAGTAGTGCGCCACATCATGAGAGGTAAGTACGGCTCAATGTCTTGTAACCAGGTTCTGTAAAGTCTTTGCAGTGTGTCCCTAATTCACTAATTCACGCATAAACTCATACAATGTATTTAGTTCTATGTTTTCTGAACATTTTGGCACGTTTCAGAAGGAGGTGCTGTGTTTCTCTAATGTGGACCACTCAAACTTTTATCCCTGTAAGAATTCCCACCTTCAGAGTTAAACTATGGAATATTATGGTGTTGAGACAATTCCAGCACATTTACTGACGAGATGCGAAACAGCATTGATCAACCTATTTTCTTTATGCAGATGATGACTAACAATGTCAACATCTTAACTGCATATAATTCCTATCAGCTCATTCTCTGCGTGGGGATAATTTTAAAGGATTGCATCATATCCTCAAAGTCCCTTTTATTTTTAAGTAAGAGAAACCAGTGAATGAGATCTTATGAGATGCACATGTTTTTTTACACGTGTTTATGAAATAGATAAAATGACCTAGCAAAACAGATATATAGTGAATAAAGGCTCATCACTACTAAAGGCTTGTCTCGGATTCCAGCCTCTGCTCGGATAAAGCAAAATTCAGAGGGCATAAAGAACGTGGTAACAGTACTGTATAACACTTTCTCATCCATCTGCTTAACTTTTGTTAGGATTATTTGTAGGGTCCCAAAGTATTTTGTAACAAGCCTATATGTTTTATTGTTAAAAATGAATTTCTTACTATTTTTTGTTGCATCAGCCCTTCTCATCTCTCTTCTGGAACATTGTTTTTGTAAACATTTGTGTAACATTGTAAACAGAGGAATTTCATAATGTATATTGTTTTGTATCATAGAAACCTCATAGTACTTCTATTTAATCAATGCAAGAAGTACATATTTTTGTCTGAAAACTACTAAGTTACCACAGTAACGTAGGACAATTGTTTGGATGACTGTATATGTCTTTTATTTAGCTTCTATCTTAATTGCTTTCCCAGTATGGTTGATAAGTCTGTTGGATGATTAGTCCAAGCCAGTGTTTTCTAAAGGCTTCTGCTTTTAATACACAAAGTAACAGAAAATACCATTGCTAAGAGCAAAGTAGTGTAACAAAAAGCCTCAACAGTGTTTATCATTATTATTTTTAGCCTTTTCTGTCAGCTGTTTTTAATAGGAATTTGCTCTCAGCATGTATTACCATTTTGAGTTTGATGTGTTGACCAGAGGGTCACATATGAGCCCTTGTATTGACCATCTAAACCAGAAAGCTCATAAAATAGGCTACATGAACCCCAACCTTGTGTTAATTGGTTTATATTCAATTGTAAAGATTCATCAGTTTCTAGTTGTCAGCAGTACAGCTTGAAACATGTTTGCAGCCTGTGGGCCAGCATTGAATCTGCTACTTTAGTCACACAATGCACCAGTACAGAGGACCCCCAATTCCCCCTCCCACCCTCGTTGTAAAACATTTAATTTAAAATTAAAATAATGCAAAGGGTTTTAAGTTCTTTTGAAGGCTGAATTGCCTGGAGTTATTTTTACACTCCTGTTGTCAAAAGCCCTTTGCTGATTCATTTTACTGAGCATTTTGTGCTACCCTGCGTGGCATCTCCTCATCCTTTGTTTTTGTGCAAGAAAAACTCTCCTTAGGCCTCACCGAAATATGTTAACCATTGAAAACACAAACCTTTTGTATGGCGGAAACACTGTACGATCACTGTGTGCCTTTTAGATGGGTTGAATGACACATAATGCAGTGGTGGCTGTACTGATTTCACAGGAGATAATTATGCAATGATAAGTCCTTCGGTAACTTCCCTGCAAAAGTAATTATTCTTCAAATGTTACAGATGGTGTCAAACCTCCTTATACAAAGTTGGCCTGTTTATCTTTTGCACATTGAGATTTTAGGCATCATGTTTCCGTATATGTACATTTAACTGTGAACAAAGCTTTTCCAAAGTATTTATACCAGAAGTGGAGCCAAGATTTTTAGCATTTTTTAAGAAGACATTCTACTCCACGAATTGCAGAAATGAATGAAAAATAGTTATTTACCCAACCAGAACAACTTCTTGGTAATAATCTCATAATCGTCATAATAAACTAATATGTACGTTTTTAAATGCAGCCAGACATCGATACACAATCTCTCGATACAAATAAGCTGATAAACTGAATTCATCAGCTTATGTTGTACAGTCTTTGTTTAATAAATAAAAAAAAACATAGAAGAATAATAAAGATTTGTCATATGTAAAATAAAGTATTAAAAACTTTTACAAAAACTATTTGATCAAAATTTACTTTTGCAAAATAAGGTCTGACATTATATACATAATGATACAGCTGAAATGAACTACTGATTGCTAATATTACAGGTAAGTGCTTTCAGTTTAAAAGGAAGATAAATTGGCTTTATTTAGATGTTTTGTGATGAGAGTGAGGTTGCTAGGATGAACACTCAAATGCAGGAGACTTCCAGCCATCTGTACAAGTTGTAAGTTGTTTAACCCCCACAGCTTATTGTGCAAAAGAAATCGATTTTTACCACTCTTCACAAACGAAATACAGGGACAAAAAAATCATCATTACAGTGTACACCAGTCCTAAATGAGCAAAAATGTCATTAAGCTCAAGGTATGAAAGGACCATGTTATTAACATATTACAATTAATCTGGTACGGTTAAAACTTAACTATGTACTAGACGAATAAACAGTGCTACCAAGCTGCACATTTCAATGAGAAAAAATGATTATTGAACATTAATTACAATACATTGTCACATTTTCCCAAAGGTTGATGTTATTTAAATAAGATATTGCTGCTTGGCCCAGTGTGTCTGTTGTAAATGTCCAGTAAAACTAGATGTCGTCCCCCTCACCTTGTGTTTTTTCTTCTCCTTCTCTTCATACGCTTTATGTTCATTAAAGCAAATTTAGTAACGTTGCATTCTGCGGATATTTTTCTGCCGTCATATTGCCGGTTTTTCCTCCATAAAAGCTAGACTGCAGGTGGACTTACAAATACGCTCTGTTCACTTTGAGGACCAAATGCCGCAATCTAGTCTGTTGCTATAAATATTTAAGAATTCGCTGTCATTAGCAACAATTTGTGCTGAGATGGCAGCTTCCCTCTCATCACTTCTGTTGCTTTAGCTTTTTATTCGATTACAGTTTGTTGTCGGGGTTTTTTTTTTTCTCAGGGTGTGAGTCTACGGGTCAAGATCAAAGGGAGTTACGTTTTCGTATATTTGCCAAAAAATATAGTCTTGAACCAGCCTTGACCCAATTTTTTGAGGCCCAACAGTAGGAGATCGAGCCCAAGACTAAACGGTCTCGAGCCTGATTGTGTTCCTGATTTATACCTCTTTTGTCCCATTGCAACCACAAAGTTTATTGGATTTTTTTATTGGGACAGAATAAGTGAAATATTGAAAGTGGTTTCAACATTTTTTAGAGCTAAAATCTGAATTGTGGTATGCTTTTGTATTCAAACCACTTCACTCTAATGCCTACTGAGTACAATTTTGGAACAAATTGCCTACAGAAGTCACATTAGTCCATCTGTGTGTTTAATTTTATCTCAGTTTAAATAGATTTGTTCTTTGAAGGCCGCAACAATAACCCAAAATCAAAACATCTAACATCAGACCTTTTTAAGAAATCCACAGAAATTTATCTGAAATTAAACAACTGTAAACCTACGAAGACAAGATTGTTTAACTAAGCTGACAGGCCAGGCAACAAGAGCATTAATTAGAGCAGCAGCCAAGATTCCCATTGTTACTTTGGAGGAGCTGCAGAAAGGTGGAGAGAATATATCAGCAGAATAAATTTTAGTCATGCACCTCACAAATCTGGCCTTTAGAGTGGTAGAAGAGCGGTAAGAAGAAAGCCTTTGTTAAAAGAATGTCCTGCTTGCCACAAGCCTTGTACGAACGCAGAAAACATGGAAGAGGTGCTCTGGTCAGACGAGACCAAATTGGAACGTTTTGGTCTGCATGCGAAATGCTGTGTTTGGCCGAAAACTACCACCTTTCATTAGCATAAACACCCAATCCTCAGGCTGAAGCATGTTGGTGGCAGCATCATGCTGTGGGAGGGATGTTCTTCAGCACGAACAGTGATGCTTGTCAGTGCTGATGAAAGATGAATCAAATCAACTATATCGAAGTCCTGGAAGAAAACCTGCACAAAAACGTGAAACTGGGGCGAACCAACCCAAACCTACAGTCAGGCCTACAATCAAATGGTTCAGACCAAAGCATAGTCATCTGTCAGAATGGCCAAAATGAGAATCTGCAGCAAGATTTGGAAGGTTTCTGTTCACGGAAGCTCTCCAACTGAGCTTCAGCTGTTTCACTGAAGTCTCTAGATTTTCAAAGCTTGCAGAGTAACAACCCAAATTACTTGATGGTGTTTTTGCAGTGAAAGTTGATTGTTTTACAGGCGGTGAACACAAATGTGTATTTTATTCATGAAATATTTAAAAGCCGTGAATCATTTTATTTCCAGATTAAAGATATGTGCTGATTTTGTGTGGTTCTATCACATAAATTCCCCCTAAAAGCCTAAAGGTTTGTCGTAAGTTGACAAAAAGCGGGAAGGTTCTAGGGGTGTGAATACTTTTCCAGGGTACTGCACGCACCTTTAAAGTGAATAGTCATGCAGTACACATATTGTCGCTGTTTAGAGATCTCGCAAATTGAGTGTAATAGTATGGCAGTTCTGAAGTGTGCTGAATATACAACACAGCTGTAAAAATAAAGATCTAATGGTAGTAAGCACAGGAAAATACTTCCAGGCAGAAGTGTTTATTGGTTTTCATACATATTGCCAGTGTTCAGATGATAAAACTTTACACTCAGATCCTTTCTGGCACGTAGATTTGCACTGCAGTGTAAACAGAGCCTCCCTGTGAGAATGAAACAGACTGTTTCTGCTTTTACATTCCATGTCCTGCCATATTTGGTTTTGTTTGCTTTCAAAGATGTAGCAGGTGTGTTACTTTTGTCCTTGTGCGCCATCCATCCTTCCTGTTTAATCGTCAGGTACAGCTTGAAGACGACGCCCCCCCTGGCCTTTGTAGCATGTATCGCTGTAGATGGACTCATCCGTCACTCGCCAGCCAGCGTGGCATTTCTCCAGTCCTCGGAGCGTGTTCGTGTTTGCGCACACATACAGGAACCTGTTGTTGTGTGTGGGTCTCCTCATTGTTCATCTGCATATTTGCATACACTTGTGCCTGGCTTGTCCACACAGTGTTTTTGCTTACCAACACTGTTTTTGTTTGTGTGTATAAAAGGGTTTCCATTATATTAATTACATAGTTATGTTTTCACTCTTGACCTTGGTAGCTTTTTTCATGTGGGTGTTTCTTTTTGTGATTATGTTTGCTTTTACTATTCAAACCACTAAAGTGTGTATTATTGCAGAACCTTGGGGGCTACTTAGAGTTAGAATCTGTGTCTGTTTATCTATACTAGCTGAGGACCAGAGCATCTGATCTTCTTTAATATATATATCTCTGCCTTTCTGGCTCACCATGTGTGTCCTCCCCTTTTCCAGCATTCCAACATGTGCAGACCTTTCCCATTTCATGTGCCCCACCTGGTCAGCTTAAAATTGCAGGAAAAGGTTAAGCACATGCAGAGGGCGCCACCAACTACCCTCGGTGGCTTTAGCTCACCAAAGTGGCTCAGCTCCAAGTGATGGTGTGAAACCCCGTTGTGGGATTTTAGATTGTTTTTGAGACTTTATTTGACTGAGGATGAGAATAACATCCTGTAAGTAGGGTGTAGTTAATGAGGTATTTGGTAACGCTAACTTGGCAAAAAGTCACACAGACTGAAAGGCTGACAGTTACGGAGAAGATCCTGCAACAATTCATCTCAAACATCACTTGTGCTTGGATGAAGTTTGTAGTTCACACTGAGCTTCTGACAAGAAAGGTGACAGTAATGATTGTATGTGATTCTTTTGACTCTGCAAAGCTTCACAGTTCAGTGTGACTGATGAATTGCTTAAAATGGTTCCTCTCCAAGTTTTTATCTTTTTGAATCGTCATTCTTCAGAGTTCAGAGAGAGTGACTCTGACTCGAGTCGCAAAAACAAGGACTTCAGACTCGAGTTAGACTTAAACTGTAAAGACTTGAGACTTGACTTTAATTTATAGTCTGAGACCAGTCTCATCAACAATCTTTTTTTTCTCTTGTGAACTGGATTGACAACATTCTGGTGTGTAAGCTACAGTCTGCAGGTGATGCGATACATGCCCATATTGTACTGAGAAAGGATGCACTTAATTTATTAGCAAGTGATGTTTGCAGACACTGGGTTATGATGATATGTTTTGATTCAGAAGTTCAAAAATGCAATTTTAGTTATTACTTTTTTATTTGCTGACTACACTTTATCTAATTGTTGTTTAGTGATCTTTTTTATTATTTTTGAGAGAATCTGTTTCGTAAAAGATCACACAGGCTGCATGACTGCATAGCTTTTAGTTATCAACACTCCCCTGCATCGTACCCTGGCGTAGCCGTGTTTTAAATGACTTATGTTGTTCCAGCTGCAGCTGTAATCACCGTCAAAGTCCATCACTGTGTCCCCATCCTTGGCTGCAGTTGCAGAAACGGCTCCTGGAAATGATTCTGCTTGTATTCATGGCAGATCAGTCGTAGTCACTGACCTGAGTAATGGCAATGCTCAGTACTGTATTGTCCTCTACCCTGTTGCCGTGGTGACGGGAGGA
This sequence comes from Crenichthys baileyi, assembly GCA_036173005.1. Classification (NCBI taxonomy): domain Eukaryota; kingdom Metazoa; phylum Chordata; class Actinopteri; order Cyprinodontiformes; family Goodeidae; genus Crenichthys; species Crenichthys baileyi. The sequence continues at coordinate 702,318 of JAHHUM010001185.1, read as the reverse complement.
GAGGGTAGCAGCACTTGAAGAAAAGCTTTGGGGGAGAGTTGAAGAGTCACCTAATCTCTGACCTTTCTGTATGTATGGCTGACTGCAGAGCCATTCATGGACACGGAGACGCAGAAACTGGTTCACAATGACAGGCGGGCAGTTAAAGAGGGTGTGGATTCTCGTGTTTTTTATTGACTCTCCCTCCCTCTGTCCCTTTAGGACTCAGTGAGCCTTAAAATTCAGCTGGTAGCATAGCATACTTAATATCTCCGTACTGTTGTCCACCCCTTCACCCCTGTATCTTCATACATGTAATATCATAACTTAGTTTCATTGATGGTGGCCTGTCATAATTAAATTCTCTGCAGAACACCCAATGATGCAGTGACCTCCGTCTTCTGGCTTGGGTTACTGTCACTGTTTGCCTTCTGACCTGAGAAGCACTGAAAACTTCTCAAGAAACCTATCACGTACCCTGCAGGTCTGCTTTCCCACCAGCTCTGCTTTCATGTACTCTTCCTGCTTTTTTGCAGCTTTTTTAAAGGTTATGCTTGAAATTAAAACCTCCCATAACTCTATTTGCAGCCTCTCTTAAATGTCGTTTTACTGCATATGTAGGAAAAAAATGTATGCATGAAAAGAAAAAGTAATTTTTTTTGCCCTGATTCAGACATGGCCGAATGCATGTCAATAGAGCTGATTTATTATCATCTATTGTAACAAGTAGCAGTAGTTATAGGTCAGACTGGGTTCTACTGGTTTAAGATAACAATTCTCAATTTTGGTCCAGTTCAAATGTTAATTTCAATTTTATCTATAGTAATGTCAAAATGTTTATAGTATAATATTGGTATACAATGATCAGATATGTATTAGTTTTGAAGGTTTATGCTTCTGTCATTTCACTCTGAAATGCTGAAATCAACTTCTGGATTAAATCCTGACAGACGGTCACACAGTCTTGTCTTATAAGTGTTTGCTGTTGATCATCGGTTGCAGCTTCTCCACCTCCTTTTTGGGAGGTAACCACAGGTTCTCAGAAGACTTTACTAATCATAAGTTTAAAGAGCCACTAATTCGCTTCCATTCATCGTTACTGTGCTCCCTCATGCTGGAAAATCCACTAGTTATAACCAGGTTGCTTCTGGATTGTTGGAAGAAGCTGGTCTTGAACGACCTTTTGATCCAACACTTTATTCATGGAAGAGTTCTGGGACAAAATTGGGACTAAGACCCTTCTTTGTGTATGATTCAGGATGCTTCACCAATCATATGACACAGCTCATGATAGTCCTCACCTCTTCTCCTCCTGATAAAATAATTGCAAGCAGGATTCATTGGAGAAAATAACTTGAACCAATCTTCTGCTGTTCATCGCTGTAGTTCCTGCAGAATTTCCGCCTGTGCTTCATGGTTTTTGGACAGAAGCTGCTACTTTGCTCCGTTTTCTTTGGACAAGCCTGTCATCTTAAAGTCGTCAACTCACTGTGCCTGCAGACGCACTCACACCCAGCTTTTGTTGCTGCCAGTGTTGAGCAAGCTCTGCAATGGTGGCAGCATAATTTATTAGGGAACTTCCCAGGAGGAGACGCCCTGGCATTTGCTCGATGTGGTTGGATGTCCTGAATCTCTCCTGAAAAAGTCTTAGATATAACTGGCAGAAACCATCAGGTCAAAATAAGGTGAACTTGAAATTCAGATATGAAATCATTTAAATAGTTAGAAATGCATAGATGAGGTCAGAATTACTGCTGTGAATGTTTTTATTATACTTTCCTAAACACAATATGTCAAGTATTATTTGTTCTCAGTATTTGGAAAATCCTTTCTTAGTCCCATTTCATCTGCCATAATCTTTTATTTACAGCCTTACAATGTAAAAGCATCTCTGCCTGCGGGGGAAAGAAACAAAAACTGACAGCCATTCCTCGTTCCCCTAAACCCAGCTGGCTTTAGTCAGGAAAGCTTCTGATATTCTATTGTCTCTGCAGTGTCTCCCAGACAAAAACAGTTTTTTTTTCCATCTTTCTGTCTCTGGGTTTAATGTGTAATCCCTCCTTCAGAGGCAGAGCGGATGCACAGAGTCCACCGGGGCTGCGGCAGCTGCAACTTCCTCTTTCTGCACATTAGACTCACAAATCGACCGTCGAACGGTCTCAAAGGCCTTGTGTGGGAGGCAGAAACACAAAATGAAGAAAACTGTGGAAATGTTGAACTGCACATAGCGAAGCACTGCAGAATGTAGCAGGACCTGTTTGGGTTTCAGAATAACAGTCAGGCTCTATTTATGCTTTTTATACAAGGCTCTGATGCAGAACCATAAACAGACTAAAGATTGTCTTAATGGATGCAGAAAGCTTGTATATAATTCTCGTTTTTAAGGCATCTCAGTTTTGCTCTTTTCTTAATACCACAAAATATAATAAAATATTTAAACTCGGTTGTTTGAAGCTAAAGAAGCTGTTGTGCCGCCATTCCAAATACAAATTGTTCATTATTTGAAGATCATGAAGGTTTAGTAACTGCTGAGATGTCAAATGGAGAAATTACCTTGGAGCCTGCTGTGGTCAGTTCAAGTGAATTAATTTGTTCAAAGTCAAACCGCACAGACACAAAACAAACACAAGACCACAAAATGAAAAATGGAGCTTTATTTGCCTTGATCAAAATTTTTAATCCACTCTTTATTTTTCTGAAAGTGATTCAGTCTGTTTTCTGACAAATAGTGTGCGTATGCTGTTGTCTTCTATTATTAAAGGAAGCAACATTAAGATGTCACCTTGGTGACTGAAAAAGACAAAATGAGGAATCAGCTGTTTGAGGCACGGATTTATTAATAATGTATGACAACGGTCCCTATTCGTATTCCCTCTGAGAAGCAAAATATTCTTTTACTTTTGCTGTATTCAATACTATTTGCTGTTTCTCATATCAATGTCTGCATCATCGGGGCTGCTAGTAAAGACTTTTATTTTTAAATCTAAGGACTAAATCTTCTATAAATAGGTTAATCAAAAGGACTTTATTTGCACAAATACTAAGAAATGTATGTATTTTTTTTCTGCCAAGTTTTGCATTTAATTGTTTTCACAAAATAAAATGTAAACAAATACTCTACACATTAAAGTGTAAATCTCCTAAAGAACATAGAGCCCCAACACCTTTTCATTTCATAGCCTTGTATCACTTTGGTATGATGTATTCAATTACTGGAAAAAGATTTATTTTTTTTTTCCAGATTCATAAGGACCAAGTTTTTTCAGCGTCACTTTATGAAACTGATAATTTAATCTAATAACTACTTTAACAAAAAAAACTAAAATATTAGCATACTGCTAAAATAAGGTTCCATGTTGCTATATTACCGATTCATACAACTATAATTATTTTATCAATGATATTTTATTTGGATTTTGCAATGGATTTGGCACAAGGAACACACTACTTATGACACCAATTGTAACACAAGGTCAGCTCTTTTGAGAAATCAAGGTAGAAATCTTAATTTCCTGCATGTGTGGTAAACATGCTTGCATTGTGGATTTTCTGCTATTCTGGTCTTGGGAAAGTAACAAGGAAGTCTGACAGTAGCTGCTTAATTAGCCATGGTAGCTGCCCGGTTGGCTGCAGTGTAATCTACTAAGAGCCATGTTAACTGTTTTACCTTGTTGTGACCATTATGTTTAAAACTACATTACATTAAAAAAATATTGGGTGGCACTCCTTTGGGGTCCAGAGAGACAGTGCTTGTGTTTTTCATTTAATTTTATCTCAATGGTAAATGGAATTTCAACAGTCTGTGCCCCCAAGTGGCCAAATAAGTATTAGCAAAAATAATTAGGAGGAAGGGCGAACCATTCATTTTAATTTAAGTTTAAGCATTCATCATGTCGAGGTGAGTGAATCTTTATCCATGTAGACAGGGTGTGTTCGTGCAGAAAGCATTGCAGCACCTCTGATACTGTTGCATACACAATTTGATATCCTGTTCAGGGTTCTCGCCAGCGCATTTCAGCGTAGCGAGCCGCATATGCCGAACACATGCACCGATTGATTCTAGTGCTGCTCGGGTTACTCAAATGTTGTAGCAATGAGCTGATAGCATCACTCAATCTAATGCTATGCAGATGCTTTGTCTGGTCTGATAAAAATTCACACACCTTGGCATTACGAATGCTTGCATAATGATCAGCAGCCGGATGGATTTTCTGATTAGTTTAGCTAATAGGAGGACACAGAACTTTCACCCACATTATGTATTTATAAAAAATTAAAAAGCTTATTTATGTTGTAACGACAAATGTAACATTGCCCATCCTATACAGGTCCATCTAAAAAATTAGAATAGCATGAAAAAGTTCGGCATTGTTATTATCACTCATTTCCGAAAGTGAAATTCATGCATTATATAGATTCATTGATTACGGCACACATTCGCTGTGGCATTGTTTCCATAAGCTTCTGCAATGTCACAAGATTTATTTCCACCCAGTGTTGCATTAATTTTTCACCAAGATCTTGCATTGATGATGTTAGAGTCTGACCGCTGCGCAAAGCCTTCTCCAGCACATCCCAAAGATTCTCAATGGGGTTAAGGTCTAGACTCTGTGGTGGCCAATCCATGTGTGAGAATGATGTCTCATGCTCCCTGAACCACTCTTTCACTATTTGAGCCCGATCAATCCTGGCATTGTCATCTTGGAATATGCCTGTGCCATCAGGGAAGAAAAAATCCCATCACGATCATTCAGTATTTTTTTCCGGACACATTTCTTCCTCAAAGACGATGTGTCCCCACTGTCCTTCCAGTTTTTATTAATGCGTTAGACAGTTCTTAACCCAATTTTGGTAGTTTCTGTAATCTCCTTATATGTTTTCTCTGCTTGATGCATGCCAATGATTTGACCCTTCTGAAACTGACTGACATCTTTTCCACGACCACGGGATGTGTCTTTTGACATGGCTGTTTAAGAAATGAGAATCAACTCATTGCACCAGTTGGGGTTAAATAACTTGTTGCCAGCTGAAACATAATGACCCATGCAGTAATTATCCAATGGGAGGCTCGTACCTATTTGCTTTGTTAAATCCAGGTGGCGACTTTGTTTTTGGCCAGGCAGTGTATTTCAAGCCTTTATTTCTTGTAATTTTGATGATTATGGCTTTCAGATAACAAAAATCCAAACTTCAGTGTCTCAGAAAAATAAATTATTAAATCAGATGAATAATGTTCATTTCTATGCTCCTAAGACTTGGGGCTAGTGCATTAATGAGACGTGGCATAGAGGCAGTCGGCCTATCGTTCTGTTGAGGTGTAATGAAGGTTCGTTTGGATAGACCTTCTTGTCTGTGTTGGTTTTCAGGTCAGGCCACTTTGCTGGCCAATCAAGCACAGTAACATCATGGTTATTAAACCAGCTTTTGATATCTTTGGCAGAGTGGGCAAGTGGCAAGTCCTGCTGGAAAAGAAATCATTGTCCCCACACTTCTTGTGAACAGTAGGAAACATGAGGTGCTCTAAAATGTCTTGGTAGATGACCGCGCTGACTGTGGACTTCAGAAAACAACATGGATTCTGTGCCTCTCCACTCTTCCTCCAGATTTTAATACCTGGATTTCCAAATGAAAAACAAACTTTACTTTCATCTGAGATACTTAGGACCACTGAGGCAACAGTCTAGTTCTTTTTCACCTTGACCCAGGTTGGACGCTTCTGACATTGACCCAGGAGTTGCTTGACAGCAGGAATGTGACATTCGTAGCCCATATGTAGAATTCCTCTGTGCGTAGTCGATCTTGATGTGCTAACTTCAGCCTCAGTCCAATCCTTGTGAAGCTTCCTCATAATCCTGAAGGGATTTTGCTTGACAATCCTCTAAAGGCTGGGGTTATCACTGTTGCTGGTGCACCTTTTTCTACCACACTTTTTCTTTCCACTCAACTTTCTTTGTATATGCTTGGATACAACATACAATAACCAACTTGTTTAGCAATGGCCTTTTATGACTCACCCTCCTGGAGGGTGTCAACGAGTGTCTTCTGGACATCTGTCCAGTCAGCAGTCTTCCTTATGATGGTCTTGGCCATGATCTGGCCAGTACATAACATTGATGCATTAAAAATTATTATTTTTTTAATTGGTGTTAATTTGGGGTTTTTGTTATCTTTGGGTTTTCGTTTCATTTTTATTCAATATAATATACAGGGTTTACTCTCTGAAATGAGTGATGAAAAATCTTGAACATTATATGATATTCTGATTTTATGGGATGTCTCTGTAGTGCATCAGTGTGGCCAGACTTCATGCTCCACAAAATTTTCTTCATTTCATCACACTCCCTGGTGGGTTAAAAAAAAAAATAAGACTGTGACGTTAAGGTGAAAGTAACCCACCCCTAGACTTGACGAAGTAGATCGCTGAATTCAGCTCTCTTGATCCCGTTACACACATAAGCACACTATTCAGAATGAGAGCGCATCAAAATTGACACATATACAGTACAGACCAAAAGTTTGGACACACCTTCTCATTGAAAGAGTTGTCCTTATTTTCATGACTATGAATAGTGTAGCTTCACACTGAAGGCATCAAAACTATGAATTAACACATGTGGAAAAAAAGTGTGAAACAACTGAAAATATGTCTTATATTCTAGGTTCCTCAAAGTAGCCACCTTTTGCTTTGATTACTGCTACGCAAACTCTTGGCATTCTGTTGATGAGGTTCAAGAGGTAGTCACCTGAAACGGTTTTCCAACAGTCTTGAAGGAGTTCCCAGAGATGCTTAGCACTTGTTGGCCCTTTTGCCTTCACTCTGCGGTCCAGCTCAACCCAAACCATCTCGATTGGGTTCAGGTCCGGTGACTATGGAGGCCAGGTCATCTGGCGCAGCACCCCATCACTCTCCTTCTTGGTCAAATAGCCCTTACACAGCCTGGAGGTGTGTTTGGGGTCATTGTCCTGTTAAAAAATAAATGATGGTCCAACTAAACGCAAACCGGATGGAATAGCATGCCGCTGCAAGATGCTGTGGTAGCCATGCTGGTTCAGTATGCCTTCAATTTTGAATAAATCCCCACAACAGTGTCACCAGGCAAAGCACCCCCACACCATCACACCTCCTCCTCCATGTTTCCCCGGTGGGAACCAGGCATGTAGAGTCCATCCGTTTCACCTCTTCTGCGCCGCACAAAGACACGGTGGTTGGAACCAAAGATCTCAAACTTGGACTCATCAGACCAAAGCACAGATTTCTACTGGTCTAATGTCCATTCCTTGTGTTCTTTAGCCCAAACAAGTCTCTTCTGCTTGTTGCCTGTCCTCAGCAGTGGTTTCCTAGCAGCTATTTTACCATGAAGGCCTGATTCACACAGTCTCCTCTTAATAGTTGTTCTAGAGATGTGTCTGCTGCTAGAACTCTGTGTGGCATTGACCTGTTCTCTAATCTGAGCTGCTGGTAACCTGCGATTTCTGAGGCTGGTGACTCGGATGAACTTATCGTCCGCAGCAGAGGTGACTCTTGGTCTTCCATTCCTGGGGCGGTCCTCATGTGAGCCAGTTTCTTTGTAGCGCTTGATGGTGTTTGCGACTGCACTTGGGGACACTTTCAAAGTTTTCCCAATTGTTCGGACTGACTGACCTTCATTTCTTAAAGTAATGATGGCCACTCGTTTTTCTTTACTTAGCTGCTTTTTTCTTGCCATAATACAAATTCTAACAGTCTATTCACTAGGATTATCAGCTGTGTACTGTATTCACGTCCTGCACAACACAACTGATGGTCCCAACCCCATTTATAAGGCTTGAAATCCCACTTATTAAACCTGACAGGGCACACCTGTGAAGTGAAAACCATTTCAGGTGACTACCTCTTGAAGCTCATCAACAGAATGCCAAGAGTGTGCGTAGCAGTAATCAAAGCAAAAGGTGGCTACTTTGAAGAACCTAGAATATAAGACATATTTTCAGTTGTTTCACACTTTTTTTCCACATGTGTTAATTCATAGTTTTGATGCCTTCAGTGTGAAGCTACAATATTCATAGTCATGAAAATAAGGACAACTCTTTGAATGAGAAGGTGTGTCCAAACTTTTGGTCTGTACTGTACTTCAAAAATGTGGCAGGGCTTTATGTTGAACTTAATCTCCTTCAATTCCTCTCATTTAGAAATACAAGAGACTCGTTTTTCATTACAGTGTCATACATGGCAAACAGAGTTCTTGCTGCTCCATTTACTTTGGAGTTGATTATAGATTCTCAACTTTAAAGGATTTACAGGAATAGAAGGTCCAAACATTAGCTTTACTTGACTATGGAAGAAATCTGATGCATTTCTTTTGTTTTTTTATATATGAAAATGCCACATTCTTTATCAAACCTCTATATATTTTGACCTATGTTCAAATCTCTGAATTTTTATGATCCTTGTGTGGTGTTTAAGAACAGCTTTCATCTTTGCCTCCTTGTGTTTTACAATCAAGTCATACCAGGTCTGTCTGCAGAAGTCTAAGCTTAAAATCTAGGATCTTCCTCGTCACATTCCTAAAATCCACACAGTTCTTCTACTCGGTGTAACGAGGGGGCCCCTCTCTACTCTGGTCTTGAGGATGTTCTGATTAAAACTCCCAACAGCAGAGCCTGTGCTGTCAAACCAACTAATCCTCAGGTTTTTCTTTGGTCTTTTGCAGAATATGCAGAGAGCATCGGAGATGGAAAGAGCGACGAGTTCAAAGAGGCTGAGCGGAAGAGGATCATGGACCTAGCAGACAACTTTTAATCTTTTTCTCTCCTGCACAAACACAGAAACCCTTCACTGCAAACAAAACACATTCATATTCCAGACAGTTAAAGCCAACATTTACTGAAACTGAAATTAAAATACAAAAAGACATGTTGGTTTCTTTAGAAAATGTACAGAAATGAACTACCTTGAAACTCCCTTGTTATTTGTACCTTGCCTAAATTATTTACATCCTATATTCAGTAGAAGGAAACTGAATCCATCGGCTTGAGTAAATAATAATTTTAAGTTTTATCTGATTAAACTAACATGAGATCACAGTTGATAAATTACATCCCTGCATGTCCTCTCCCACTGAACCTGCTCCACCTTTTTGTTTTTTGAAGCTGTACGCTATTTTCTAATAAAACATTTGGTATTAAACTCCTGCCTCCAAGTGCGGCTTGTTTCATTAATGTCACGGCTTACAGACTGAGACGTGCGCCGCGTCCTGATAGCGGTCTGCATGCATGAATCTCATTACACTCCGCCTTGATTATTGTTGCACAGAAAGTAGAGACAGAGACCGGCGAGCCATGTTGGCAGCTTTCCTCGCAGCGTGAGAATCCACTCAGAAATCCAACCTGCTTGTGCTGATTTTTCTGGGAACCCACCCACGGATGAATCTCAGCAGTCTCCCCGAGCTCTCACCCCACTGCTGCTTTTTTCTTTGTGATGCCGCTCACATCATTGTGGAGGTGTATTACAGTTCAGCTGTATACACAAACGAATCCACTGTTATTCTCCCCTTGTTGTGTACCAGATTATACTGGATCATGGCTTTCTTCACACTTTGAAGTCAAAAAACACATTTTGATTACCTTTGCATTAGAAATCAGTGCAACAAAGATATTTTCATAGACGTTACCCACTTAAACTTGTTTTATTGTCTATTTTTAGTCTGAATCTTTACCTCCTGTTCACGTCACAGTGGTGCCAGACAGATTGTCGAGTGCTCTTTACTAAATATATAAATGTGAGACTTGATTTTATCGGAGGGTGGTGAGCTGCTTTATCAGAAGACCAGTTCCCTGCTGTCACAAATAAGCAGCCAGTGGTGCAGCTCTCCATCTGATGCTTGACTTTCTGACCCAGCGCAGCAGAGAAAAGGCTCATTACTACAACTGGAAAGGAGGATCTGGATGTAATGTGCTTGGAAAAGCTACACCGAACCAGAGTAGTTTTTAATGCTTTAAATCAGTGGTTCACCTCAGTAAATACTAAGCTTTCCATGTAACAGCATTAGTGTGAGACATTTCAAATGTGTCATTTTTTTATGTCGTGTTTTGCTTTTATGACAAAAGAACAAAGACATTATTTACATTTGTGCACATGTTTCTTTGCACTAAAAGTCCAAGGTTACTGCATGCTCTAATGTATGGAATTGGCTGCTATCATTGTCCAGGTCCGGATAAGTTTGGGAAAAAGAAAATTGAGTATGGAAAAATGTTTGAGATTCCTGATGTTAATGCCTTTTCTGCTTTCTAAAAGTTTAAAATAAGTATCTAAAAATGCAAGTGTCTTTTTTCCCAATAATTTATATATGGGTGTTGCTATATTGCAGCAACCTGAAATGAACTGCTGACATGCCTCCATAGGAAATGAAAGGTCCTTTAAAACAGCACCTTCTGTGTCACCTCTCACTGCAGTTTAGACACATTGCTGATGCCAAAAATAGCTAACGTTGTGATTCCCACCGTAACAATATTCACCCTGATGAGTGTTGTTGCAACACCTTGGTGAGGCTTTGGTAAGGTATGTTTACTGATCTGAAAATGATCAGACGGCCAAGCAAAAAATGGTTCGTTTGTGGTCACCAGCTGATTTCTCGGTGCATTTCTAAGGAATCCTTTTCTTAAAAAAAAAAAAAAAAGAAATCCCTTGTTTTGATGATATTTGTGTTTCAGCCAATTCACTATGAAGCCCCCTCACAGGTGAGTGTCTCATTTTCACACTCATCAAGTAGTTTAGTTGCTATTCATGTTCTCTGAATGAGGGCCATGTCGTCCTGGACAAGGTCAATGCCATCAGGACAGAAATGTTTTATTCTAGGACTAAGATCACTCAAGGCAACTCTGGCCAAATTTTAAGTGGCCCATCCTTTAACAGGACAAGCCAGTGTAAAACCATGCAAACAAAACGCCCCTAACCAGAATACTTCAAGATTTTGCCCCAAGTTATCAATGGTTTGTTCATTCATAACCCCGTTTTGTGGCTCTTTATACGAAACAAAGCAAAGATTATAACTAACCCCTTTTTCATGTTTTGTCTAGTGCACATCTGTATTAACCTCTCATTTAGCACATGATGTCCTCTGTGGACCACGATTCCTGGCAGCAAGCAGTGGTGATGTCACATCTGCTTCCTGTCCCAAGTGTCTTCAGCAACTCTAATATTGCTTAGTAACAAGATGGGGAGAACGGTTGGGAGTCGGCTGCATACCGTATCGGCGGAGGAGGCGCGGCCCTGTGCATCTCTTATCAGTGATTATGACTGCAGCGTGTTTAACAGCGGTCGTACAGCAATTTCACAGCCGAGGGGAAGGGGAATAATTGTATTTTCCAAATGACTGAGTGCAAACAGTGCACCACTGTGCTGTCGGGCTCGTCTCTTTTGGTCGGGGCTGAAAGGAAAAGGTAGTGTGTTACTGATGGCGAGGACAGGGAGAGTAGTGATAAAGGGTGTAGAAATCAAAGGTTTGATTCCCCCCCTCTTTTCTTCAAAGACAGATTTCCTGTTTATTGCCCCTCATTCATCTGCAGTCCCTCACAAATTGGGCACCCCTGATAGTTATTTTTAAAATGTCATCCAATTAATTCATCTTTTATTGCATCACCACAATCTCGCCCTAAAAAACTTCAAAAATCCACCCTTTAATTTGAATAAATTAATTCAGTGAAGAAATAAAGTTCACCAGTGGTGCAATTATTGAAGAATCCCTTTAAAATATAACAAGCATTTCTTTATGCTTTTTCTGTTGATCGGAGAGCCCTGGAACTTCTAATAGTAATCCATGACTTTCTGTTTCCTGGGGTAAAAATATGTGACACAGAGGTCCTTTTATTTTAACCACTGGACACTGAGGTGGACCTGGACCCATATTTATCTTGCCACCACTCACAGTGAGGAAGATGGTACAAGAGTTGAAAAAATCTCCAAAGCTCACTGCTAGAGAACAAAACGTGGCATCTTGAGATCATCATGTCTCCATAACAGTCCTTACATACTATGTACATGGCACCTAGTTGCTTGGCATTGATGTCAAAGAACATCTTTCTCTTGTAGCATCAGTCCGCAGACTTGCATCGTATTTAAAAACGTGAGGTGAGCCAAAGAAAAGACAGCACTGGAACTAAGTGAGTTAGGAACAGCAGGGGTGGGAATAATTTTGCCAACGGAAATTTTGTTAAAAATACAATTATTTTTTTAACATGATTATTTTATATCCTACTGAATAAATGTGCTCAAAACAAAGGTTTCTGCATGTTTTACTGTGAGATTATTCATCTGCTGCAAAGATGAATATGTTTTACCGAAGGGAGTTGACAATTTGTCCACATCTGTATAATTAACACCGAGGATCTTGATTCAGGTGTTTCAGGATAAAAATGTATCATTGAGCATTTAAAAATGTAACTAAACATGCTAAATGTTGTTCAGGTAGTGATGCAAATGAACATCTTCATGACAAACTGTCTAATTTGTCCTCACCCTTTATTAGCAACTTTACAAGCGTTAATAGGATCAGATTTTACTGAACGCATCTGTCCTCTCAATTAAATTTTTTTTCTGTGAAGTTTGAGGTTCCTCCTATAATTAAATTGTTTCTGGATTTCTTTAGCTCTAAGGTCCAGGATTTATTCTCTTCCAGGAGGATTTTAACTTCTCATGAAACCAAAACACTAGAGTTACAGGTCTGGTGAACTTTATTTCTTACTTCCATCATTGTTGCCTTTGCATCCTAACATTAATTTAAATGCACAGACATAGTAAATGATCAGAAGCCTAAAGCAGCTGTTTGTAACCGCTGCACAGCTGTCCAGCTGCAGCACAGCGGCAGAGCTCAGCTGCTGTAAACTCAAACTCATTCTAATGGAAAAACACATTCATCTCCTATGATTGCCCTTGAAGAATACGGCCTAATCACCCCTGCAGGGGCAAATGAACCATCATTTGTTAATCATCATGAAATTGAAGGATAATTTTTAGGTATTGGCCATTTGTTCTTTCAATGCTGAATCATTTGCTTTGTTTCCCACAGGACTTTTATCAGGTAGTTGAAGCAGTTTCTCTTTCATGTTTATGGAAAGCAATGGGATTTAGAGAGTTAATGGTTTAACATTCATGATTTTGGCTCCCGTTGCTACTCTAAATAATATTTGAACCATTTTTATTGAATCGGAAGCTGCTTTGGGAATATCACACTGCACAAAAATGCTCAGATCGTCAAAGGAGAATGTTTTCACAGAGATGCTGGAGCCAAACACTCCACACACAAAAGGCAGATCCTAAACTGTATGGTACAGACACGGAAGGAGTCTTTTTAACTCGTAGTTAGACATGCAGCAAGCAACAGCTTGCAGTTAGAACTGGCAACATTTGGACGACGGCTCGGTTCGAGTTATTTTAGCTCTTTACCAGAACATCCTCGCTTACAGTCCAACTTGGAGGAACTTTCTAACTATTTTCTCAAGAGTCTTTGTGGACGGCAAGTACTGGACGCATCTAGACTGCTGCTGCTTTGTGATAATTCACCAGGCATGGACGGATAGACAGGATCTGCCTGCAGACTTCAGTATTGATCTGACTTCTTTTGGCTTTTTTAATCTCCTCATCAATAAAGCGGTGTATCAGAGCAATTGGACGATGTCACACAGCCTCTATTTCCCATCATTCACCCACAGATTGATCTTCCCTCTGTCTGCACAAAGCCCCTCCAGAACTACTGTGGTCTTTAAAGATCATTTTAATTAGACAAAGGCTTAAGAAGAGTATGTATACTGTTATTATCTGGCTGCTTTTGCTTTCATTAATCTACACTTGGGTCTTAGCTGTGTAAAGATTTTTTTCCAGCATTGATCCTTTTCATTTGGAACATAAAACAGCTCCTGCTTTGTTTTTCTGTTATATTTTACACCCTTCATGAGTATTAAAGCTGAGACTTTAAGTAGTTAAATGATTAGAACTTGGGTCATTGTTTTAAATGCTTTATGACTGACTGACTGACTGTTTTATGACTTAAGCATATGATAATGCCATATAATGACAAAAGTAAGAAAAATTGTGTTTGGGAGATTTATTGAATAAATCCTATTGTTGGAAAGCCTTTAGGCCACCAGCATAAGTAGGAGGTTCCAGAATGTTGTTCTCCCATGCACCACTAAAATCCCTGTTTGTTAAATAAATATACTATTACACACACAGGTTGAATGCTCAACTGGATAAAACCGAGCAGTTCTGGTGTAATATGTTAAGCTTTTCTGTTATCTGTTATCATCTCTCTCCTTATTTAAAATATGGTTTATTTTTTAGAAGCTTTAAACAACTATTGAGCTTTCTCTGACTTAAATTGTAAACACCTCCCAGGTGCTGAGAACATTCATAGGTCTTCGATCAGTAACAACTTCAAAAACAGAGAGTATTGCTGTCAGCACAACCAGTTAGTGCTTAGTGAAGTGCTTTCACTGACATGAAAAAAGATTGGATTTTTTTGTGTTTGTTGTTGTTTACAAGCAGCCAATCACCAATCAGGGCTAGTCCGATGTAAAAATATAGCATATTCCAGTCATCATCTCTAATTAGCACATTTTTGCATATAATTATGTATAAGGTCATCAGTCAAGTCGGCAAAGCAAATGGAATTAACTTCCTTTTCCCCCAAATCATTTCCCCTGGGTTAGTGGAAAAACACCTCCTTTGGCCACTGTAATGAAATAAAGAAGAAAATCCACGTTAAGAATCTGTAAACATTATAAAAGCCCCACATTTCAATGTGCAATAATACTGGTTTTGATAAAACTGTATCCCTTGCGTTTCAATGTGTTGTCAGATCTGCTTTTCAGCACCATGGACAGAGAAACAGTGCCATCCAGGTCTGAAGGAAGCAAGGAACGCACAGGAAAATTTTGCTTATTGATATCACTTCAATTCACAGAAAACGTCATCCCATTATACCCTATTGGAAAGCAATTCACATTTAATTTCCAATTGTGTACAACCCAATTCAGTAAAACACATTTGAGCATAATACAGTCAGATTCAAATTCAGCAATACTCAGTATTATGTATCGAGTTATAATACTACACACAGATAACATAACAATTACAAAAAATTTGTGGATGCAGACCCTCATCCTTAACAAGCACAGGGTGCTGGTAGAGAGAAAGAAATACCTTCTAACAGGAAGAGATCTCCTGTGACCATGGCTGATTTGGAATTGAAAGCAGCTCTGGAAAAACATTGAAAACAATGACAAACAAGATCCCTACTAACTTATAAAGCCGTATACTCTTCATTCAGATGTCATTCAAGACTGGTTGGACTGATGAGCAGAGAAAAAAGCCAAACAATGACAATGGTAAAGTGAATGGTGCTGCTTTGACTGATTGGTTTTGTCTTGTGGTGAGGGCCCTCTGTGTTGTATAATGGCAACAAAGCAGGAAGCAGCACACAGTTCTCCAGCCAACATTGACTTATGGACCCACATGGACAGGAAATGGGCCAAAGAATGTGCCCCGTATGGGATTTTTCACAGGTTGCATAATGGCCCCATGTTAATTACCTGGATAGGTTTGATGCAACTCTGGGTAAAAGGTGGGACCCATATTGGCCTTAGATCTGTTGAATAAAATGTTTTAGTACCTATTTGAGACCCTGCCGAGACATGCCCACTGTTCAATGATTAAGATTAATTGGAATGTATGTACCTGACTTTTGTGAAGTGCCTTGAGACATGCTATATACATAAACTGAATTGAATTTAATTGAATTGAATTGGTTTCACTGTCATAGCTTTATTTTATAAACCCAAGTGGGTCCCACACAATAAGTCCACTGTGTGCAAAGGACTTTGTGCCAAGGCTTACTTAGTCCTTGACCAAAATCCAGATGGGCCCCACATATATAAGTGGGCTGGTTAGTAAACAATAAAATGATTGATGACGAATGATATTTTACACCTGTACCCTTTAAGGCAACAATAAATGTGTTACAGAGGCTATACACAAACTAAGCAAAGCTATACTTCTGTATTCCTGACAAAGAAGCTAGGTAGCTAAAGTAGCTAATAGCTCACGACTATTAAAAAGCATAAAGTTAGCTGTTATTGAGTGTAAAATTTACCTAACCATTCATACTCTCACTGCATTGTATTTTTACTTTTAAGGCTCTGCTTAACTGACAACAATGGAAGCACGTCTGGAACAAAAAACATACCAATATTTGACTATAGTTTGCATTAATCAAAACATAATAAAATGGGTTGGAACCTTTTCTGCCTTTTCAAAAAGCAAATTCCCAAAATGAAAACGTGTCTCATTAAGTTTCAAGTGAAAGAAAGACCGCGTTTTTAATATCCCTCCTCTCATAATTGATATTCCCTGCTGCAAGCCGTGGCACTTCCCGTAGGGGAGGGGTCTTCCTCCGCCGCATGTAGAGCCGACTGAACGGAGGCAGTGAGTCAGTTAGTCAGGCAGCTGGCATAGGAGAAGACTGTGCATACTTTTCTTTTCTGTTCATCCCCAACACTGCTTAGAAGGAACCGCTCACTTGGATTTTAAAATAAAGAAACTAAAGAAAAAGAAAAGAAAAGAAACCTTCACCAAGCACTCTGCCCGATGTGAAGAGAAAAAGGGTCTAAAACGAAGAGAAAACAGCAGAGAAATGGGAGCGTTCAGGTTGCTGCTGGGGAGTTTACATTACCTGGGACTCTATCTGCAACTTAGTGTCTCTACAAGGCAGGCTGGACACCGAGACGTGGGGAACCGCATCTCTGGGAACGGTAGGTGTTAGATCATTCTTTTTTCACTCTTTTCCTTGCGTGAGAGCACATCAGAAGAGCAGAGGAGAGGCTGGCACAGGTAATGCCATCTGCTCACCGGCAGAGGAGAAGGCAGACAAAGAGCGCAGGCACGAAAGATTGGTGATGAATATATGCAACTGATGCAAATGAGTGTTTCCTCCTCTCTGTCAATGAAAGCAAAGGGGATTTTTTCATATCATACAAGTAACAGTAAGTAAGTTTCCTTTTATGCCAGAACTGCAGCAACCTGTAAGTCCCAATGAATTGTCTTTTTAAAATTCAGATGATTTCAGCCTCCTGAGGTTTGTTTTTGTTATTCAGCCAGATCCAGTTGCTATGGACATGGTTTTGTTTTCTGTGCTCCTTCCCTCCTTCCTATCAGGGGCTGATGGATTGATGTTAATATTCTGTATTAGTGTCCCACAGAAATGTTCTGATCTGCCCCCTTTTCCCCAACCAGGAGCTTCCCTAAATGGCCTCTGGTTTGTTCTTGGGCCCATCGCAGAGGCTAAACATAGAGTAAATGTCCAAACCCCTGGTTACTTTGCTTTGGGCTGCTAATCTCCACAAGTTTCAAACTGACAAAAATGAGGACAACCTTTAATGTATAACTAAACAATAGGAGGCTGAGTGAATCTGTGCAATAGGATAAGGATGATTTAAAAAAAACAACATATAAAAATAATTATGAAGCAGGAGGGGAGATTTAAGTTGCAGATATAGTGGCTTTACCACACATTAAATATGATTAACTGTGAATAATATTAAAAAATACATTGTGTGTAATATGTATATGTAATATATATATATATATATTATATATATATATATATATGTATATGTTATGTATAGTATATATATATATATAAAATATATATATATTTTATATATATAATATATATATATATATATATATATATATATATGTATTGTATATGTATATATATATATATATATATATATATATATATATTTTATATTATATGTATATGTATATATATTATATATATATAATATATATATATATATTTATTATATGTATATATTATTATATTTTATTATATATGTAAAATTATATATATATATATATAATATATATTATATAATTATATATAAATATATATATTTATAATGTGTGTGTGTAATGGGAACAAACTTTAGTATTAATCAAATATAGGTATTTAATTTGATGTTGATTTCTCCTGCAACACATTAAAAGGATTTAAATATGAAGAAACAGTATTGAAATACATATTGAAAATACATTAAAAAAAAAACTTCGTACTGGTAATCAGCCCATGCCTAATGTAAATATGTTTAGATAGTGTAGAGCAATGATGTACATATACAGTGAATTAAACAGTTATTAAACAATTTTATACATATTCACCTGTTTCTATTAATCTTCATTAAATTAGCTTCTTCATTACATTCATGTCCTGGTTTTATTTCAGGCTTGTTTTTTCTGTGCATTACCTCCTATTGCCTAAATGTTTCAAATAAACATATGAGCAATAACTAAAGAAATGCAGTCATTTATTCATATCTTGTATCATTTACTGTTTAACTCAGGCTTCATGCAGTTTTACTGAAGCACTAATTTCCCCCTCACAAAACCTGAGGAAGTTATGCTAACTAGGAAAATGCTCAAATTGGAACCAATAAGCACTGACTTACACAGTGAAAACATACTAATGCTCATGTCTGCGTCCATAGGAAGAGATTTGTTAAAACATCAGGAAGTTGATTTCATTTTCTATTAAGGAATGACTAAAAGCAGAACTAAGGCAACTTAAAGTCAGACACTCCATATCTCCAATAATGTTTCTACAGAAATATTCTTAGCTTTCTGAGAAATATGTTTGGCCTATACACATACAGCTCCTGGTGATGCTGTTTTCTTGTGGAGTATGTTGCTGACATAGGCTAATGCTAGCGTGTTTCTCTTTTCTCTTTGTTTTGATAAAATTCATTGATAATTCCATTTGTTAGTTCTTGTAGTGCTGTTCCTGTTAATTTTGTAAAAATAAAGCTAACAGAAAACGTTGTTCAGCTTTTAAACTTAGTACTTTGCTTTGACGTCATACAATATAATTACTGGTGTTTCAGCTGCTCTCTACACCAATCTCCCAGGACAGCTGGGGATATCCCAGGACAGTGCAGAGTTGATAACACAACAGACTGGAAACCGTAGCAGCGAATACAGTCTCTATTTCAGTGTAAAGGGTGAAAAACAGTTTTTAGGGATTGTTAGAGTACAGCCTATAATATAGTCTTGTCTCAGGAGGCCTAAAAAGGAAATACAGTTTTCTAACTTCAAATGGTGTTTACTACTTGGCAAATTCCTTAAAAAAGTGATTTTGGCAACATAACCCGGTCGTGCTCACCTATGCCACATTTTCTGATCGGAAACATATCGCCTTGCAGAAATCCCTGCCGGCTGGTAAGCAGTCAGGGCCAATTAGGCTGAAGAATACACTAGAAAGGTAACCAGACCGTAGTGCTTGGTAATATGGACCAAAATAATCACCATATTTTTTTATGTAATGAACAGTATTGACAGTTACCTTGTTACAGTTTCAAATTACCAATCCAGTTGTATCCATTTCAGTACAAACCAAAAGAACAATAAAGAGAACAATAGAACAATAGAATACATGATTAATAACAAATGAGATTTATTTTCAAAACTTGCCACAAACTAAAGAGAATCCCTTTAGCATTGTGGGAAAATATAGATTTAACAATCAAAAAACAAGCAAAAAATGACACTTTCTCAACCAGCAATATATTGATGTAGAAAATCAGTTTGAAATACTGTTTAGAACTGCATATATATTTTACTACAAGCAAAAAACAACACCAATCAAGGTCATAGTACCGGTTGAAATTTGTCCTCCGTCTTCTAAAAACACTTAAATTATGGTGGCCCCACATCCTGCCTGATACACCGCATGTACTGTCTGTTTTTTTTACTTTTAAAGCTCCCCTTTTTTTGCTATTTTGATTTTTTTGTTCCTAAACAAAATACTATAATTGCTTTATTGCCTGACACCACCAGAGCCCACAACATAAAACTTGAGGGGACTAAACAAGAAAACCAAATGGTTTTCTGTTTATTTTCAAATTCATTTATAAGTTCTCACATTGATTTTAAGTCTCTTAATAATCTTGCTTCATTCATCTGTCTGATCTTCTGCAACCATATGTACCATCTTGTTCTCTCAGATAGGTGGATCGATTGCTTTTAGTGGTTCCAAAGACAAGGTGTGAACTGAGAGGTGACCGGGCTTTTTCTGTTGTGGCTCCTAAACTCTGGAGGTCAGGCTCCTTCTATTACTGTTTTTAAATCAGGTTTAAAAACTTTTACTTCCAGGCCTTCAACCTCAGTGTGACATTTTGGCTATGTCTGTGTTTTTATTTACTATTTTTTAACTTGTTTTATTTTATTTTTATATTAATTAATTAACACTGTTCAGGACTCTGGTCAGCTGTATTGTTGTTTTTTAAGTGCTTTAAAAACAAGGCAGCATGGCACGGCATGGCATGGCATGGTATGGTACCCAACCAGAACAGAAGGCCAGACTGGTCATAACATTGAAACACTGAAGAAAAAAATACCAATAAGAGACATTTACACTTAAACTAGGTATTTGTGCATATTGCTCTAGAAAGACCCAGCAGCAACATTTTGAATCCTGCCTAAAACCAGCTGGGCTTACAAAGTTAAAAAGTGAGCAAGTATATTTCGCAGAGTCGGCTCTGATGTAAAGGAAATGTCTAGATTACCTAGTGTTCCTACAGTTGTCCTCTTGTGGAGGATGTCCTGATGTAGTCTATCTGTTCTACAGGCTGTTTAGCTTATTATAGCAGACATTGTAAGAAACTGAATGGTTAATCTTTATCTCCATAAATCACATCGTTCTTACTTGTGGTCACCATATATAGAGCAGTTTAGGCTGGATCCTCGTTAATCGCTTTGTTTTTTAAATCGTTTCTTGATCTCGCTTTCTTTCGGTTTAAAAAATGAAGTGTTCATTAAGCTGTTCCCACGTGGATCCATATGAATAATACCTCACAGCATGCTGGTGCATCTGTGACATAAAGGATGTGCGACTGTGGTTTTTTTTTTCTTCTTGGAGCTGAATGATGTGTTTGTTTGCGTGAAGAGATATTTTAGAGCAGTGTGTGGGGGATTTTTATGGAAATGAGCTTATGTGTCTAAACTTGTTTTTGTTTGTCCTGAGGGTAGAAAGCGAGAAAAAGAGGAGGGCAACAAGAGATATCAAACTCAAGTGGTTTACCAGATTCATGTACTGTAATTCCTAAGTCTAAATTGAAACAGTAGATGGCCTTGCACTGTATTAATTAACAACGAATGGAGCATATTAGTGGTGTGTGGAGTTAAGGCAAATTAGCTTTTCTGATGGAATTTTGTGGAAATAATTTAGAGGATGGGGATGATGAGAAGATTGACGCTCTAGAAATCATTTAGCACCTTAATTCTTTGGACAAGCATTGTTTCTTTTTTTATTATTATTTCTGTTGAGAAAATTTCAACTTGTTGGTGATCTCACAGTGACTCACATCACCCTTATGAAATAAAATAGTCAGCTGAGAGAAATGGAGAGGCTCTCGTTTGCTTTACTCAAGCTTTTTTAGCAAATCTGGCCCATCTTGCTTGTTTCCAACCCCCTGAGGGTCATAATTAATCTTTCTTTTTCTTCACTGTCACTACACCAGCTGGAACAGAAATGCACGAAGGGCAAACAAAAAGAAAAGGAATAGAACAAAAAGAATATCAATTAGAAATTCTCGGAAAGTGTTTCCAATCTACATCTGCTTGGGCGTTGTTTTAGTCATTGATACTTTTCAATTAACTCGTAATTAGGAGCAAGTGAGGCGATTATTCCATCCAATCAATTGCCTTAAGTATTCAGTGAAGGGTAAATGAGCCGTTTTGTCAGCAGGAGCCCGAAAATTTTCAAAGAAAAAAGGAAACAGGCGAAACTGCAACATTGTCCGATATAATTGGCATCCCTGGTAAAGATGTGTGACAGGCAAACAAAATCAAATCTTTTTTTATTTACAAAATTATTTGTACCCCTCACAATTCCTAAGGAATGTAACTGAAGCATAGTTGACAATTATGCATTACTTTTCAAATTTTAATGATCCATGACCTACTGTGTTTACCTATAGCATAAATATGTGATACAAAGGCCCATTTCTCTTAGCCACTCGTCAAAATGGGAAAGAATAGGGGACATGACATTTAATTAAGAAATAGGTGTGTTGATCCTTAAAACTCAAGGAAATCTAGGAAATAGCTACAAGAAAATACATACTCCCTAAACTTGCCCATATCTGCACTCAAAATGTTTAAACCAATCAAAACCCTCCATGCACAGTGAGGAGGATGGTAAACAAGTCTGTAAAGCTCACTGTTAGAGATCTGCAGCGAAAATAATTGTAATTTCAATGAAAAGAAAATGTGCCACCATATTTATGTAATACCTAGGGTAGTGAGGATAATGTTTTTTGAAGCACACACATAAAAAACTTTAATATTCAATCCATGTCAGTAGACATCAAGTAGGCTGCAGTTCCAGCCAGTGATATCAAATTTAGCTTTGCTTTGAAACAGCCTCTTCTCTGAAAACATTATAGTAAAATGTAAATTCATTGATCAACTTACGGCTGCTTGATGGTGCACTTGTTAGCACTCCTGCCTTGAACCAAGAAGGTCCTGGGTTCATATCCTGGCCTTTTGGCTTTCTGCACGGAGTTTGCATGTTCTCCCTGCGCTTGCACTGGTTTCCTCTGGGTACTCTGGCTTCCTTCCACAGTCTAAAAACCTGCCTGTTAGGTTAACTGGTCCCTGCCTCTTGCCCAATGATGGTTATCCAGGACAAGCACAAAGATAAGCAGGTGTAGACAATGGGTGGAGTCAACCTAACAAATCTAAGCTCACTGTTCGAGAACTGCAGCAATGAGTGGCATTTTGGGGTCATATAATCTCAGTAACAATTTATTTAAAGGCTTTTGTACTCATCCAGTGGTTGTTTAGGGCACTGTGGCAATAACAAAGGTTCTGTTAATCAATCACAGATTACTCCAGTTTAAACTACAGCTAGACTTATGTTGAAAAAAGGTCCCTTAAGAGCGCTGGCAAATAAAACAGAGCCAGAGTTTTATATTTTCACCCTCTTTTGACCCCATATCATGAGAGAAACGAGCACCATCCTGGCTCCCATTATTAGACTGGATTTGAACCATTTTTTCTAATTTACTCATTCAGTGAATCCTTACTGGCTGCTTCAAGCATGGCTGCTTCTTCACACTTTGGCGATATTTGAGAGGGATTGAGTAGATAGATATTTGAGTTTAAATCTGGCACAGCTGCAGTGTTCTGTGATTAAGCCTATTCTAACCCCCATCTCCATTAGCTTAAAAACTGGCGTGCAATCTGGAAAAGGCAGGGGGCGACAATTAAAGGGAACTGCAAGGCAATGGCATCATGCTTCTATTAGACTATTAAATATTTAACAATGGCCGATACAGTATTACTGTCAAAATGGCAGATGAAGCAGCTTGTGGAGTTTACTCGTGTCTTCTACTGAATTAAACACCAAATGTGCCCGTCTGCTCCTCATCCCCTCCTCATCCCCTCCTCATCTCCTCCCACTCACTTACAGTTCATCATGTGTGATGGTGGGTGGTGTGCTGACATGACAGTGGGCTTCTCTATATTATCACATCAATGCCTCCACTAGGAAAAACTCTCATGAAAAACTCAATAAGGAACTATCTGAAACAAATTTGAATCTGACCAATCTAATGTGGGCTTTGATCCAAACAGTATTAATACATTTCACAGTCACCGACTATATATATATATACACTGCTCAAAAAAATAAAGGGAACACTCAAATAACACATCCTAGATCTGAATGAATGAAATATTCTCATTGAATACTTTGTTCTGTACAAAGTTGAATGTGCTGACAACAAAATCACACAAAAATCATCAATGGAAATCAAATTTATTAACCAATGGAGGGCCCGGATTTGGAAATCACACACAAAATGAAGTGGAAAAACAAACACACTACAGGTTTTGTTTCCAAACCTTTGTGAAAATTTTCCCTTTTAAAAACAAACAAAAAAAGGGGCCTCAGAATTGGGTGTGGCCCCAGGGGCCCTGTATGACCTCCCTAAAACCCCTGGACATGCTCCTGGGGGGGAAAGGCGGGGGAAATGGCCCTCCGGGAAGGGATTCCTCCCAAACCCGGGACAAAAAGCATCCCCAATCTGGACAGCCCCGGGTGGTGCAACGTGCGTTGGTGGAGGGGATTTGAGACATGATGTCCCAGATGTATTTCAGCCCCGGATTCGGGCGGGGGAACAGGCGGGCCGGGCCATGTTTTAAATGTTTTTCCATCTTCCCGGAACTGCTGACACACTCCCCACCAAGGGAGGCCCTGGGCCATTGCCCATGCATTAAAAGGAAAACCCGGGGCCAACCCCGCCCCAAAGCATATGGCCCCTAACAAGGGGTTTTTGGGGGATCTCTTTTTTTGGGAAACCTAAGGGCATTTCGGGCTCCCTTTCTGCTAAAGGATTTTTTGCGGGCATGCCCTCCTGGTGCCCCTTTCCCCAGGCTCGGGCCCACTACGCTGAGAACCCAGAAACCTAGAAATTATATATATTAAATATTTTATATATAGAATATAATTATATATATATTATATTTTTAATATAAAATTTTTAATAATTTTATATATATAAAATATTTTATTTTAATAATTATATAATGTATATATAATTAAAAAATATATAAAATATTTTATATGTATATAAATATTATTTTTTCTATAAAAATTTGGTGCTTTGGGGGAATGGTTAAATGTAAAAATTTTTTAAAACTGTAATTTTTAAAAATTAACAGCTTTTTTAGCACACCCTTTATGTTTTTTTTTATGTTTAACCAAGTTTAGGGTTTTTTCCCTTCCCAAAAATGGGGAAACTAAAATTGGAATGACTTTTTATCAGACATTAGCATTTAGCGGCTTAAAACTTTGCGGCCCGGCCCGGGGGCTCCCCTTTTACATGGAAGTTTTTTTAAAGTTTTTCCCCCCGCATTCCTTTGGGGTTTTCTCCAGGTTTTTCCAGGGCCCCCCAAAAAGTCCCCCCCAAAACCAACTGTTTTTGGTTAATTGGGGCTCTCCTTTAAAGTTGCCCTTTGGGATGAATGAGTGTGTGGGGAAAGGTTTTTTTGGGCCCGTGTGTCTCCAAGTTTTTGCCCCTGCGATAGACTGGCGACCTGTCCCCCGGGTGTACCCTGCCTCCCCCCCGTTTGAAAATTCCCAAGATAAAACAACCCGCTTTTCCCCGTGAACCCCCCTATGAAAAAAAGCGATAGAAAAAGACTGACTGAAATTTAAATGACAGCTTAAGCACACCAAAAATCCCAATTTTTTGTCTGCATTGGGGAAAACCCGCAGGTGTGGGGGTTTTAGTGGTTAAAAAACCATTTTTTGATTCGTAGATCCTTTTTTATTAGACAGGATAAATGTCTAAAGTAACACCTGTCACCTGGACCCAGAGAAGGATTATTACCTGTAGTTTTTTTTTTAAACCCTGAATTATTTTTAAAAAAATTTTTAGCAGCCCCCATCAGAAAACCTCTTTAAAATTTTCCTTAAAAAAAAATTCCTTTTTTTGCATTAAAAATTTATCAGTGATTTTTATTGGGCCAAATAAATGTTTTTTCAAGCCCGAACAAATTTAAAAAATGAAACAAGATTTTGTGTTTGCCTTTTATTATTGGGCAGTTCTAAATTTTCCCCCGGGAAAGCAGTTATCCCCAAAAAAAACAAATTCCCCGCCCAAAGTTTTTTTTTTTCGGTTTTTTTAATTCTCAGTTTCATAAATCAAAAATTATTTTGCTTTTTTGGGGGAAAAGTTTGAAAAAAAAATTATTCCGCCCAAAAAAATAATACAAAAAACAACTTTTACTTTTAAAAAGTTTAAAAACCCCTATCTTTTACCCCGAGGGTTTGGTGGGGTTTTTTTAAAAAGTACTTGCGACATCCAAAAATTAAAGGGCCCAAAAGAATTCTTTCCGTTTTCAAAAATTACAAAGTCAATAAAAATGTATTTTCCAAATGTTTTTTTTGCCCATTTTTAAACCCTGTCCCAAATGTCCTTTTTAGAGGGTTTTTCTCTTCTGTCCAAAGTCTGCTTGGGGCTTGTAAATGGAGGAAGACGGTGACTGTCAGAACAGAAAAGGGAAAGGGTCATTGAAAAAGAGGGGAACAGGATGACAGTTTTTTAAAAAACTTGTTTGGGCCCCTCATTTGGTAGGGAGAGCCCCATTTAAAATTTTGGGCCTAACCCCAGCATTATCCTCACTGAGAAGACCAGTGCTGGAGGGCAGCCTGTGATAAACGGTGAGAGGGAGGGAAATTATTAAAGTAGCTGCTTCTTTCCTTCACACAGCACACAGTCTGTTTTTCTTGGGACTTCAGAGAATTTTACAATCTCCTGCTTTTGTCTGCATATCTGTCCTTCGATAAAGTTCACTTAAAACTTGTGTACATCTCAGATTTGATATGAATCAAGCTACATTTCTGACTATTTTTAGATTTTAAGGATTGAAAATTGTTTTTTTTTAATCATACAGATATTAAAGCAGAATTTGTTTTTGAAACGTACCAAAATTTTTTCACAGCATTTACTGTCCAAACTCACCCACATGAGGCCTTTCCCCCAAGGGGGGCTGTTTTGAACATGTTGGGCTGGAAAAGATAGCTTTGGGCTGGATGCTTTAACAAGATTTGGCAAGCTTTTAGAAAGTATTTATAGGAAAATTCAATCAAATAGTTGTCATGGTGTACCAGAACAGTACAAACTTACACATTTCAATAAAATGTGTCCTGGCACTTATATAATTGGTTCATTTATTTTGAAATGTAGAGAATGTGTCGAACCTCACATCATCAATCAGTGATAGTCATTCGTTAATCAAGTGTCACCACCCTAATGCGGTTAAGAGCTCAACTAAGCTACGCTGAGGTGCTTTGGCCTAAAGCCCTTTGCTTTTAAGCTTTGACTTGATGTTGAGAAACAGCATCAGGATTGTCAGAGTTAGACACACTGATAAACTCAGAGAAGGCATGCAATGACACAAGTGAGTCAAAGTTATCTTTAGCTGGCCAGGGAGAGACAGTCCATTCTCTCAGAGGAGCTGCCCTGTGTCACAGCCTTTTATTAAAGAAAGAAAAAACCTCATGTTACAGCATCGTGGGTGTGGCTACACACAGTTTCACAAATAAAAAGTCCTACTAAATAAAATGGTTCTGGCGATACGTACAGCACACACGCCCCACATCTGGATTCGGGGACACGTAAAAATTGGCTGGGGTGCGAACAGACTGCTTCCCAAACCCCTCCCACCCCAAAAATTTCCGCCAGTCTGCATAAAACCCCCCAAATGAAAATCTAAAAAAAGATGACATTCTGTTAATACTTCAAAGAAAAAATGAAAAAAATATTAAACACTTTATCAAAGTTCACCAAAATAAATAAATGAAAATGCCTTTAATGGTAAATCATAAAGATAAAGAATCTTTTTAAACTAAGCAATGATAATTCATGCACAAATCTTCCAACAGGATGAAGGGAGAAAATACTAAGAAATATACAGAAAAAAAAGGGAAGGTTGATCTGTAGCTAAAATCGTGGATTGCCCCTGTCCCAGAGGATGACTCAAAAGACCGTTTCAAGTATTGTAATACAGATATCCACCCACAACTTCATAATTTAAAAGAACATTGCGCTGGATTCTTTATTATGGATTTCAAGAGGGGTTGAGATTTAGGCAGTTTTTTTTTTTTTTTTTTTTTTAGGTGGGCAGGTTTTACATTGTTTTTGGGCAGGAAACTGTGAGTCATATCTGGCAACTCTGGTCATCCAGCGTAATTCCACCTAATTAAATGATCGAAAACATTGGTCGTAGTCATGACCCAAGTCAGGTCACAGATAAACAAGTGTGGGATTTTGAGGTCCTTCCCAGAAATCAAACCAACCATCACCGCTTCCAACATAATCAAACTCAATAGGTTGTTTACATCCCTGCTATTGTTTGCACAGTTTTTCCATATCTTGTAAATAGTCAAATTTTTATACACATATATATGAAGCACAGTTTGTACTTTTTGTTTTAAATTATTTTGCTCAGTTGCACATTTCTTAGAACCTGAGTGTAACATTTTTAATAATTGTAAAGCTTTTTTTCTTATACCGTAAATTTGCCCTTACCGTACAGCCTCTTAGTTCTTATTATTCTTTGTTATATTTTACCTTGCATGAAGATGCATGCTTCCATCTGCCTGTCATTTTGCTGCTGGTACACCTGAATTTCTGCACTGAGGGAAATAAAGGGATATTTCTGTTCAACCATTCTAACAAAAAAATATGATGGTAAAAGGGAAAACTACTGGTTGTTACCAGTATAACTGACTTGTGGGGAATGTTTGGATCTACTCAGTCGATTGTCTAGGTCACAACTCTTTCACTGTTATTATATGGGTTGGAAGTATAAACGTTTGTGATCAACTGACCTGAAGGGCACCTGAAAGTCTGAGGCCCTATGAACAGGTTGCTATAAGTCGCAGGGACTTTAGCTTCACTAATAAAATTAAGAGTAAACATTTTCCTCAATGGAAATATGAACATCCTACAAATGTGATTGTATTATCTATGGCCTTCAATGTATTTTATCTCCCAGGTAGTCATAAAAACAGATTAAATAATGCTGACATACTAAACACTACACAGTGTCATTTTAATGTTGCAAATACAATACATAGATTTCCTGATTATTCTTAATAAGGAACAAATAACCAAGGAGACAGCAACGTCTGATTTGATTAAAGAGAAAACCCTACTGGGTTATTTTTAATTTGGATGTCTTCTTTACATGCATTTAGTACCTTTTGGTTAAAAAAAGAAAGCTTTTTAAAAACAAATTTTTTGTGTATCCATGTAAACTTGGCAAACAGATATTGAGAAACGATGATGTAGGGGCCTAAAGTACTGAGCAGATGCTAGAAAGAACTCTAACTGAATCTATTTGAATTATTGTTTCTTGTCTGTGTCTGTTTCATTTTTCCTGACTCTGTCGCCATTAACCTTCAAACGTGCACTGAGACAGTTATTGACCGAATGAAAATAGTAAACGGAGTCAAAGAAAACATGTCATTCAGTTGTTTGGGGGATAATATTCAGCCATGTTTGCAAAGATCTTACTTTGTAGTTTTATGTGTAGTTAATATCAACATCATTGCCCCATGTACTGCTTGTGTAGAAAATCCTGCTTTTTATATAGACAGATCATTGAGTTCTAGAAAGTCATGTTGATAAAAAAAATTAAATAGTAACTAGTTGAAGCCTATGGAAAGTTTTGCAAACCATTGATGTTTAATTCTTTGCAGCCACTGGTGTGTCTTTCACCTTTTTCACCAGCGGAATACGTCTAAACCTGTTGACCAAGCAAGTGTAGCAGAATCTTGTTGGATTCTGTAGTGTGGACACTATTTTAATAAACTGGATTATGTATCCTTCTCTGCAGTGCTATGAAATCAAGGTCTGTTAATTAAAAACCTTTAACATTATTGCCTTTTTTTTCTAAGACAGTGTCTGTATGGTACTTCATTGTTCAAAAACTCTGCACTCACCATTTATAACTATACAGTGTCTTGTAGTTTTAGTATTTTTAAAAGTGAAAATGCTGCAGCAGTCTTACACCACTCTGACACTTATAGTGTTTAATATTATTATTTCGTTACTGGTTGATTTGATTGTAAATAACTTCCATTTTGTTGGAAATATGAATTATATACAGTATCTTGCAAACGTGACTAGTTACAACATACACTTCCAAGTACTATTTGAATTGTATGTGCCAGCCAGGAGTGTCCACTTCCACTCCTCAAGAGCTGGGTCCTACATGTTTTAGTGTCCCAGCTCCAACACAGTTGAATTAATACCCGAGTATGTGATCAGGTTCTGCAGAGATCTGGTAATGAACTATTTCTTTCATACAAGTGAACATGCAGTACACTGGCTTTTGAGGACAAGGAGTCGGAGAGATTTGTGATAGACCAACACAAAGTGGTGCATAATTGTGAAGTAGAGAGAAATGTGATATGTGGTTTTCAATGTTTGTTTACAAATGAAAATCTGAAACAATCTTTCTAGTCTACACGCAAAATACTATTTGGGGTGAAAAACGAAGGTTGCACATCATCTACAGTACAGACCAAAAGTTTGGACAAATTAAATTAAATTAAATTAAAGTTACATTTAATTATTTGATGGAACATTTAATTATTGAATTGTGCATTTCATAATTTAATGGTATATTCAATTATTTGAGGATAAATTACATAAATAAAATTGTATGTTTAATTATTTCATGAGACATTTAATGGTACATTTATTTATTCCATGGTACATGTATTTGTTTCACGTGACATTCACATTTATTTATTTCATGACATAGAGTATATGCACCATCTCCATTGGGAAACATGGTGGTTGCGGCACTATGCTGTGGTCATGCTTTTCATCAGCCGGGATACAGAAGCAAGTCAGTTTATTGGAAGATGGATGGAGGTAAATCTGAGGCAGATAACCGTTAAAACTTGAGAGTGAGGCAAAGGTTAACCTTCCAGCAGGAGACGACCTTAAACATAGAGACAGAGCTACAGTGGAAGGGTTTGGATCAAAGCATATTCTTGTGTCAGGATGACCCAGGTAAATATTTAGTCTCTATATGTGCTGGTTGACACAAAATACCTTAAAATCAGAGCAATGTGGTTCTACTTAGTATTGACTCAGGGCAGAATGCACAAGCACACCACACCTTTTAGATATTCATTTTTTAAACCATGTTGAAAAACCATCTGCTTCCCAATTTTCATTTATTTGTGTTGGTCTATCATATAAAATGCCAGTAAATTACACTAAAGTCTATGGGTAGTAATTTCACAAAATGTGAAAAAATAAGTTACTGACATTAACCAAAATGTTTTGGATTAAAACAGCTTTCTTGAAACGAGTGCCATTGTCATTGAATGTTAAAACAACAGACAGAAACAAGCAGAAAATTGTCTTTACGTATGATATGCTTCACCTTTGCTTGCTCTATCCGTTCCTGTTGTTCTATTCTGGGAGGACATTAAATGAAAAGACAACTCTATATCTGAAACACCCAGACAATTTATCAGTCCGCACCTGTTCAGAGACATGGCAGCAGGTCGCGTGTTGTACTCATTGCTTGACAATGTGGACTCAGACCTTTTGTGTACTCCATCATTCTTAGCTCTTCCTCCATCCCTCGCCTGTCACTGTCAGCTCTGCATCGCCTTATAAAACCAACCCCAGCTCGATCAGAAAGCCCTCTTCAGAATCGGCACAAACAAGCTGCAGGGTCAGCTGGCAGTCAAGGACTCTTCCTCCGTCTTTCTACTCAAGTGTGTTTGTTGCATTCGTCCTTCCTTTTCTTTCAAAGCACTCCACTGCTCTGCTGGTGTGGGTGTACGTGTATGTGTGTCTGTGGGGGAGTTGGACACACTTTAAAGGAAAAAATGATTGCGGGTAGCTTTCAGCATTTTGGTGCAAAGCTGCACTTTCTCTTACGTGTCCTTCAAGAGCTGAAACTCATCTCTGGGATTCATCATCAGACTTGGGAATGTGTTTGTGAGAGATGATACAGGCAGCTTTGAGACAGAGGATCCAAACCCTTTGTATTCTGTCAGTAAAGTAAATCTTTGCATGGATAAACACTGAGCGTGTGCGCATGCTTTAAAAAGATTTAAAAAAAACAGGATACAGTATTCTGTCTATAGCACTCAGCCTGATGATGTTGGGGAAGTGTTTGCCTGTGAACACTTGTCTGAGAGAATGTTGCTTATCTTCTATTAGACACATTACTGCCAACGTTGCCATCAACGCTGAAGGACACATTCTCGCAAAGTCAGACTGAGAGAAAGAGATAGAACACACACTTCTCCTGGGGAGCCTCTTGGCAGGAATCATCTGTTGGCATCCTCACTGAGGGTGGAAAGAGAAAAAGGAGGTAGAAGGAGACGGGCAAAGAGGGAAATGTGATGCATCGATGGTCCACGATCAGTCATTTCCAGTCTGAAGAGCTCTTCAACTTCCAGTTGTCATAAAGTGGGTTTTTGATGGGAACCAGGGATGGAGGCAGTTCGTCCTCGGAGCCCTCCAGGACAGGACCAGGAACAGAAGCGGGAAGTGGAGGCAGTCCATCCACGAGCCCCTCACGGACAGGAACAGAGTGTGTGGGCAGCTCGGCTTGGGACCCCTCCGGAACAGAACTAGGAACAGGATCGGGGTGTGGAGGTGGTTCATCCATGAACCCCTCCTGAACAGGACCAGAAACAGGATCGGGGTGTGGAGGCGGTTCATCCATGAACCCCTCCGGAACTGGACCAGGAACAGGATTAGGAGTCGGAAGCAGCGGCAATGGCTCATAAAGAGCTAAACCATGAGCTGGAAAGCTGCCTTCAGTTTAAGCGGAGAGGCGAGCGGCGGAGGGGGCAGGAGGCCTCCTCATTGAAGGAGCGATTTCTCCCAGGGCACCTTTGTCGCTCGGCCTCAATGATGTGGTGAATCTGAGGATCAGGAAAAAAATCCCTCCTCGCCTCAAGCCAGTCTTGGAGGCTGCCAGCTATTTCCAGCCTTCTCCATGGTGAGCTGGGAGAGGTCACCAGGTGAGAAAATAATTTGGCCAGAATCTCACCCCTTTTGAATTCTCTCACCATTCCTGTTTCTTGGTCCTGTTGGCTGGTTCCTTCTGTCATAATGTGGGTTTCTGTTGGACCAATATGCGGGGAAGAACTCCTGAAGCTCGAGGTTTTCAGGTAAGATGAGTCTTTATTATCCATGGCAGGACACAGACAAGGTAGCCAACACACGAGATCGCACATACACATAACATAAGGAACCAGCGGGGAACAAAGGAAACAAACAGGCTTAAATACAAAAACTCAACAGCAGGGGGAACCAATGACAAGACAATCAGGGGAAAACACAGAACAGGTGTGGGCTTGGGGTGCAGGGAGACAGAAAACAAAGGACTAGACCTGGTAATATAACAAAAACACAAGCAGGTATGACACCAGTATTATTTTGTGATGTTCCATTATTTCCCTAAAAGTAGGCATGGGACGGTTAAGGATCTTGAGCGAAAAATAAAATACAGTTTAATGCGGTATGCTCTTGACAGGTCGCCAATCCATCGCAGGGAACCTCAGAGACCAAACATCATTCGCGGACTTTCGGACTGTGGACATATTATAACATCTATAATGTTTACATTTATTACTGTTCTTCTGATTTTAATCCAATAACATAATGGAAGTGAGAGAACAAGAAAGTCTGAAGCACTGAAATGAATATCAGTCAATGCTGCTAAAACATGAGAGAACCAGGAAGTACTGTAGTTTTAAAAGCTACCTGAACATAAATGTAAACCACCAGCAAATTTCCTTGTATTTTCTGACTAAAAGTGCCTTTTGGCCAGATAGCTACTGTTGTGCTCTTTGCAAAATAACATGGGCAGACAGACAAACTGATGTTAGCACTTAATTAGCCAGGTTAGCTGTCTCGCTAGCCACCTGCAGCAGGTTGTTTTATTTACTGATGTGCACGGTAAAGGTTCAGCTGTTGCCAACAGGATGTTTTAAAAGATATTGCGACTTTGTTAGATTATATGTCCACTGTAGTTGAAGACCTAAGCAAAAATCTTAACGAAAGATGATCAAATTTAATTGTAGTTTTGGCCTTATCATGATTTTCACAGAGCTAATAAAGTCTCTTTGTCTGCCGAGCAACAGAGATGGATGAATTCTGATTGGAAGAAAACTGGTTGCTTTCAAATACAGGTAGAAATTCCAACACCTACCAAACAATGACTTTATTCCCAGTGAAAATAATCAAATAAAAATGTCATTCAGATATAAATATCAGATTTGAGTAGATCCTCGGAGTGCTGAGATGGCCCTAATGGTTCACCTCTGCTTTACAGCACTGTTAAACAGATTAAATTTTGAGTCATTCTGGCACAAAGTTTCTAAAGTGTTGATTATTCACGTTTATTACGGTCTTCACCTGTCAACAATGACTCACATACTGTTGAGATATAAAAAGCATTAAGCCATCATAAGTAAATATGTAAAGGTAACATAGTCATAACCCTGCTGTCACATGATCGAACAGTAGACCTATAGACCTTATAAACATGCTGATTTAACCTATGCGTCATCTATAGAGACAGTAGCTGTCTTAATATATGAGACTTACAAACATCTTTCTCCAAATCATGTTTCTTACTTTGTCAGATCCCATCCTCCCTCCTTCCCGCCACAGCTGCTGCCACTTGAAGACCTCATGCTATCAAAAATGTAAATCCTTTTGTTCTAGAAGTAGCCTCATATCTCCATGTCAGTCCTTTGAAATCAAACCTTCACACAATCAGCAGGCATCACGACTTCAGGCATAAGAGAGAAAATGACTGTCAAGATTGCTTTAATCTGTTCGCTCTTCTGCTACGCCTTTCATATGGCACATATTAGAAAACCATTTAAATTTTACTAATTTTCCTAAGAGATGTTTGAAGTAAAGCACAGAAAGGCTACATTATGTTTACAACTCATAATTTGTCAGGCTTTTGGTTTTTATACTGCCACCTCCCACCCCTTCCCTTCAATCTTTTTGAAATCATTGGCCGAGTCAAAGTAAAGACAGCAGCGTGCTTGAAATGCTCTGAAGGGCCTAAAGGACTTTACTGAACAACCTCAGAACTCAATTAGCTGAAGCATGTTGCAAAGAAGAAAAGGGCTAACTTTATCTAAAATAAGTGAAACTGAGGTTGATTACTACAATTTACTGCGGATTAAGGTGATACTAAAATGTTTTTTAATACACAATATGGACACCTTCAACACCTGAGCATACAAAGCTGATTAAAAGGCAGACATATCTGTGTGCAACACAATGTTTTTCTACTTGACACTAGGCCCATGTGTGTGCTTTAAGGAGTCCAAAACAAGGTGATAGGAATTTAATAGCAACTTGAAAGAAAAATTTAAGATTTTTGTCTTCTACCTATATTTAATCATAGAAAGTGTTTTATTTAAAGGAAAAATATGCTTGATGCTTTCTGCTTAACCACATTATTTAAAAGCTTTCTATTGGTTGTTGTGGGAATGTGTTTAAACCTGTGCAATCCGGGACTGGCCATTGCCTCTATGTATTTGTTCTCTTATGAAAAAAGAAAGTTGTTCTTGCGATTCAGGAATAGTCTTAACATTTTTAGAAAATGAACATTGTTATCTTGTGACAGCAATAAAAAATATACCTTTATCACAAGATTATCGTACTCGTACTCGTCGTCTTCCACTTATCCGGGACCGGGTCGCGGGGGCAGCAGACTAAGCAGAGACACCCAGACGTCCCTCTCCCCAGCTCCTCCGGGGGGAGCCCCAGGCGTTCCCAGGCCAGCCGAGAGACATAGTCCCTCCAGCGTGTCCTGGGCCGTCCCCTGGGCCTCCTCCCGGTGGGACGTGCCTGGAACACCTCCCGAGGAAGGCGTCCAGGAGGCATCCGATATAGATGCCCAAGCCACCTCAACTGGCTCCTCTCCCGGATGGCCGAGCTCCTCACCCTATCTCTAAGGGAGTGCCCAGCCACCCTACGGAGGAAGCTCATTTCAGCCGCTTGTATCCGGGATCTCGTTCTTTCGGTCATGACCCAAAGTTCATGGCCATAGGTGAGGGTAGGAACGTAGACCGACTGGTAAATTCGCTTTTCGGCTCAGCTCTCTCTTCACCACAACGGACAGGCACAGTGCCCTCATTACTGCGGCAGCCGCACCGATCCGTCTGTCGATCTCCTGCTCCATTCTTCCCTCACTCGTGAACAAGACCCCGAGATACTTGAACTCCTCACTTGAGGCAGGAACTTTCCTCCAACCTGAAGAGGACAAGCCACCCCTTTTCCGGTCGAGTACCATGGCCTCTGACTTGGAGGAGCTGATCTTCATCCCAGCTGCTTCACACTCGGCTGCGAACCGCCCTAGCGCATGCTGTAGGTCTTGGCTAGAGGGGGCCAGCAAGACCACGTCATCTGCAAAAAGAAGAGACGAAATCCACTGGTCCCCAAACCAGACCCCCTCCGGCCCTTGGCCGCGTCTAGAAATCCTGTCCATAAAAGTTATGAACAGGACCGGTGACAAAGGGCAGCCCTGCTGGAGTCCAACATGCACCGGGAACAGGTCCGACTTAGTGCCAGTAATGCGGACCAAACTCCTGCTCCGCTCGTACAGGGACCGGATGGCCCCTAATAAAGGGCCCCCGATTCCATACTCCTGGAGCACCCCCACAGGGCATCATGAGGGACACAGTCGAATGCTTTCTCCAGGTCCACAAAACACATGTGGACCGGTTGGGCACACTCCCATGAACCCTCAAGTACCCTGTAGAGGGTATAGAGCTGGTCCAGTGTTCCACGGCCGGGACGAAAACCACACTGCTCCTCCTGAAGCCGAGGTTCGACTATCGGCAGTGAGACTCTCCTCTCCAATACCCTGGCGTAGGCCTTACCAGGGAGGCTGAGGAGTGTGATCCCCCTGTAGTTGGAACACACCCTCCGGTCACCCTTCTTATGAAGGGGGACCACCACCCCAGTCTGCCAGTCCAGAGGCACTGTCCCCGACCACCACGCAGTGTTGAAGAGGCGTGTCAACCATAACAGCCCTACAACATCCAGAGATTTGAGGTACTCAGGGCGGATCTCATCCACCCCCGAAGCCTTGCCACCACGGAGCTTTTTAACTACCTCGGTGACTTCAGCCTGGGTGATGAAAGAGTCCAACCCCGAGTCCCCAGCCTCTGTTTCCACCAGGGAATGCGTGATGGCAGGATTGAGGAGATCCTCGAAGTACTCCTTCCACCGCCCGATAATGTCCTCAGTCGAGGTCAGCAGCCTCCCACCCCCACTATAAACAGTGTTGGCGAAGCACTGCTTCCCCCTCCTGAGGCGCCGGATGGTTTGCCAGAATCGCTTCGAGGCCGACCAGCAGTCCTTCTCCATGGCCTCACCGAACTCCTCCCTGGCCCAAGTTTTTGCCTCTGCAACAGCCCGGGCCGCAGCACGCTTGGCCTCACGGTACCCGTCAGCCGCCTCAGGAGTCCCACAAGCCAACCACAGCCGATAGGACTCCTTCTTCAGCTTGACAGCATCCCTTACTGCCAGTGTCCACCACTTGGTTCTGGGATTGCTGCCGCGACAGGCACCGCAGACCTTACAGCCACAGTTACGGGCAGCAGCATCGACAATAGATGCAGAGAACATGGTCCACTCGGACTCTATGTCTCCAACATCCCCCCGGAATCTGGTCAAAGCTCTCCCGGAGGTGGAAGTTGAATACATCCCTGGCCGAGGGCTCCACCAGACGTTCCCAGCAGAACCTCACTATGCACTTGGGCCTGCCAAGTCTGTCCGGCTTTCTCCTTCTCCAGCGGATCCAACTCACCACCAGGTGGTGATCAGTGGACAGCTCAGCCCCTCTCTTCACCCGAGTGTCCAAAACATGCGGCCGAAGGTGTGATGATACGACAACAAAGTCGATAATTGACCTCCTGCCTAGGGTGTCCTGGTGCCAAGTGCACTGGTGGACACCCTTATGTTTGAACATGGTGTTCATTATGGACAATCCATGACTAGCACAGAAGTCCAATAACAAAGCACCCCTCGGATTCAGATCGGGGAGGCCATTCCTCCCGATCACGCCTCTCCAGGTGTCACTGTCGTTTCCCACATTTGGCGTTGAAGTCCCCCAGCAGAATAATGGAGTCCCCGGGAGGGGCATTATCCAGCCCCCCCGACAGGGACACCAAGAAGGCCGGGTACTCCGCACTACCGCTCGGCCCGTAGGCCGAAACGACAGTCAGAGACCTATCCCCAACACGAAGGCGCAGGGATTCCACCCTCTCATCCAAGATTAAAGGAATCTGAATCAGCTTATTGGTCAGGGTTGTGCACATAAACAAGGAATCCGATGCCTTGTTTGGAGCTTGGTTCTACTTTAATCTCAGTGTACAGACATTTAATATATAAATTTGGTAAAAATAAATAATTATTTTCATAAAGAGATATGTACATGTACACTATTGTTATAAATGAAGAAACTATGGTTGAATTGTATTGATTCTCAGCAGAGTAGCTCAGCTTTCTGACTGTGAAGTGTTAATCAGAGAGACAGTCCAAAGGTAACTGTCTAAACAGTTTGTGTCGAGGATATGTGGGGTCAGCAAAGATGTTAGTTGCCCGTTTTCTGACTCCAGATCTGTGGAAGTCCTAGATGGAGGGAAGGTGAGTCCCTATGATCCTCTCTACAGACCTCATTGTTGCAGTCTTGCCCTGTTCTGTTAAGAGGATGACCCAAACCACACAGTGGTGGATCAACCCAGGACAAACGGAAAAAAAGACATGTTAAAGATGACCAGCAGCTCCTGTAGCAGGTTATACTTCTTCAGTTGCTGCAGAAAATAGAGTCTCTGCTAGACTTCTTCCGAACGGTGTCTACGTCTGAGGACCATCTCAGGTCCCGAGAAAGGATGGCTCCTAGGACTGAAGTCATCCACAGTAGACACAGTGTTGTTGAGGATTGTGTGGGGAGGGAATGTTGAAGAGAAAGGGTGGGAGAGTATAGATTGCTAGCTCAACATGTGTCCATTTACAGTAATGCATTTTTCTTAAGTGACTTTTTTCCTGGCTTCTTAATGTCTGGGTACAACAAGTTGGCGTGTGACACTGTGCTCAAAAGATTCAGACTTCAATATTCCTTTATTGTTTTCCTGCAGTTATATTTGCAGCCAAATAGAAATTAATCAACTTATCAGAGACCTACATTTCTGAAGATTTGGATCAGTCATTTTAAAATACTAATCAGTGAAGCTTTTGTCCTGATGAAACCTTTTAAAAAAGAAAACTTGGAACAGAAATATAACCATATGACAGAAGTTTACTTTAATCATAAATTTTTAAGCCTGGAATTAAACCTTGAAAGCGTTTTAACAACGCTTACACAGCTTGCTTATATGTCCCAATGTATGCAGTAGGCTTGGGACTGTTACAGGAATCCATGTACCATTATGATACCATGAATGTACCGTGATTAAAAAAAAAATCCAGTTTCAAAATTGCTAAAACTGCCATCATAACGTTCCTGTCATTCAAATCCTTTTAATGAGATGCAGAGAAAGTGAAGGAAAGACCTCAATTTCTCCTGCGGTGATCCTCCCCCACCTGTTACCGCACAGTGCCAGTTAACAAGCTGCAAGTAGGCTCCTACATTTCCTCCCTCGTTTATAAGTAGGAGAAATTAGTCTGTTTGCGATCACAGAAAACACAAAATTGAGAAGCTCCACTAATCCCACTTCTTAAGGTAACGCTGTTTTAAGAACAGTAAAACGGTAAACAAGCTACGAGCGATATGTCTGTAAAGCATCCAACTTTAGGTTATTCCTGAGCAGATAATATTTATTGGTAACTAATTAATCTTTAAATATAAGCTCGTTACACTTGTTTTACTCTGTAAAGGGTAGAACAGCAAAAATCTACAAGGTTCTGTTAGTAAGCACTTGAAAACTATAACTTTATTAAGTGGGTTGTATCGGCTTAGCTTTGTGTCTAAAAATCTTATTACCAGTCAATACATTTTTTAGATGACGTTGTCATAACTGTCACATTCAATATCGTATTTTATCAGCTGCAGGAATAATTGTTGCTTTTCTGCAGTAAATAAAAGCAATTAGATCATGTAATACATTTTTTGTATAAATATGAAACTGTGGTATTTCTATTTAAGGATATTATACTGTGAAAATGTCCTCGCAGCTTATGCATGGTCTACACCTATATTATGTTGTATTGAAGACTGGTGATTTTAACACTTTTATGTGGACAATTACCAACAAATAGCTCTAATAAAGGGCTTTTAAAATATACTGTAAAAAGAGGGCCAACTCAGGTATTTAAATAGCTGTGTAAATACCAGCGATATTAGAGTTTTCTATCTTCATACCAAAATCTCTCATTTCTGGACTTGTGAAAAAGCACAGATCTTGAAGCTCTGTGCTTATTAATTTGCAAATAATCCAAAGAGTCAACATCAAACAAAGCAAAGAGTGGAAAAAATGCAATTTCTCAACCTCTGTACCTCTTCCTGGTGAAGCACACACACTCACACACATCTGTACATAGCAACAGCATGCGCAGTAATGTGTGCTGCCTCTGGCCATTTTCAGACAGGGTTATCCATTACAGCATTTCTGCAGTGACCAGGCCTAATTACATCGTGGTGGAGAGCCTCTCTCCTGCACAGCGGACCTGTGTATGCACTTGTGCCGAGCTAGAACTTGAATGTCTTTACAGCTGGTAGTTGGTTTTAAAATTACCAAAATATAAGCCAAATGAGCCAGCATACATAGCTTTAAGTGTTATTTTTCCTGGATTGCACACACATTTATAGCCATAAAGTCTCTTGAGTCCAACCAATCCTCTTCCATTCTTTTAGCCGGCTGCCAGAGATTCACATATTCTGCCTTTCATGTCCAACTAATGGGCTCTTGGCTGTCTTTGAGGCCCTGCATGGTATTTACAAAAGGCTGCTGCGTTGGACAGCTTGATACCTGTGGGCAATGCAGAATGGAGCGTACAAACGCACACACTGACAGCATTGCACTCAGCTTGGTGTGGAAAAGCAGCATCGTAATAAATCTATTTTCTCAGTGGAATTTTTAATGGTTGGTTGGACTTCAGATGATGTTTGCCACCTTGAAATTTTTCCTGTGTCCTGCAGTTATTTTCATGCTCTAGTATTCCAAACATTGACCCTAACGAGAACTGAAATTGTTCTACTACATTTGCCTTGAAATTATTTTTGAGTCAATATCTTGCAACCCAATTAACATAAATTATCCATGCAGTTCCCTTTGTTAATTTAGTATGTATCTTTACATGTTGAAATATAAATAAATTGAGTCAATTCTCTGTGAGTAAAATGCTAGTGTGAATAGGCTCAGTTATTAATTAGGTTGTAGATGCCTAGTGGCTAGTTAGCTAATAAAGGCATTTAGCTTTTAGCATCATCAATGCAGTCTTCTATGCAGTTAAAGCTGCAGTAGGTAACTTTTGTAAAAGTGTATTTATTACATATTTGTTAAAACTGTCCCTATGTCCTGACAGTAAAATATTAGACAGATGATATGCGAAAAAAATCAAGCTCCTCTGGCTCCTCCCAGTGGTTCTACTGCTTTTTGCAGAAATACATCTACTTGACACATATAAATCAATACTTCTACCAACAAATCAGCACCAAGAGGAATGTCTTAGCGGTGCTGCTCAAACCCCTACCCCACACACCGCCTAGTGTGCTGCAGCTGTGCTAACAGCGTAGAAACAACCTTAAAGGAAAATTGCCAATTTCTCGATTGGCACCTGCTCAGAAAACAAAGACAGGTAAACAGAAGAAGACCGATGACGAAAAGACAGCTAAGCATTTGCAAATAATGCAACTTTAACATCTTGTCCAATTTCTTAGACGACTGACTTTGTAGCCGAGGGTCTGCCTATACTCAGCAGGGTGGCCAAAATAATAAAACAAGACTCATAACTGAAGCAGCGTCACAAACCTTCAACATAAAAGCTTACATATTGCCACACTCTGAAATTCAAATAACATATAAAATCTACAAATGCCTACAGTAAGCCCAACTACAAACAGACAATAAAATTTTTAATTCTTTTGGGAAAATATAGTTTTCAATTGTTTTTATCAAATGAGAACAGCTATTGTGGATTTTCCATTAGCAATTTTTATTTTAGTTAGGGGAAAAGTTATCCTAACCAACTTGCCCTTAATAACTACTTGCAAGTCCCCTCAGAGGGGTTTCAGGCTGCTCTTGTTTGCAGAATTGTTTTCATTCAGTCATGTTGAAGGTCTTTCTAACATATACGGCCTAATGTAAGTACTTTCACTGTATATTTTAGTCCGGGTTTTGACTTGGCCACTCCATGAGATTCAATTTAGTTTTTTTCTTAGTAATTCAAAAGTTGACATCCTGGTGTGCTTCGGGTCATTGTTCTGTTGCACAGTCCAAGTATGCCTGACCTTAAGGTTGCAAACTGATGGCTAGACATTATCCTTCAGGATTTTTTGATAGAGAGCAGAATTTATGGTTCCATCAATTACGACAATTAGTCAGGTTCTGACCCAGCAAAGCAGCCCCAGACGATCCCACTCCCACCACCATGTTTGACTGTCTATATGATGTCCTTTTCCTAAAATGTTGTGGACACACACCTTCCAAAAAGTTCAACTTTTGTCTTATCAGTCTACAAAATATTTTCTCTAAAGTCCTTAGTATCATCAAGATGTTCGTTGGCAAATATGAGATGGCTCTTTGTCATGTTTTTATTCATCAGGAAGTTTAGACCTTAGATTTCTCACATGGAGGCCATTTTTGCCCAGTGTCTTTCTTATTGTTTTATCATGAACACTGACCTTAACTGAGGCAAGTGGGCCTGCAGTGCTTTTGATGTTGTTTTGTGACCGTAGAAATGCCTTTGTAACCCTTTCCAGACTGATAGGTGTCAATTACTTTCTTTAGATCCTGACATGATGTGTTGCTTTTGAGATGTTTTAGCCTACCTTGTGCTGTTACATAGATTAAATTTAGGTGATTTCTAGAGTATACAGATATGGCAGTAAACAGGTCTGAGTTAAGCTAATGAAACTGAACACAACTTGCCAAAAAATAAAGTTTTGATAGTTTTTCCTTCATAAATGATATTATTATTTGACCAATAACAATATTTGTTCAGTGATCTGAATCATCTATGTGTGACAGAAACATATGCTTGGGTCAATACAATACAGCAGTGTATATTGAAAGAAAGGTTAATCTGTAAGAAAGTCAAAGGATATGGTAGAATACTGTATGCTATAAGATATTTTCATACAATGGATTTACAGGACCATACAATAAAGAGCAGAAAGGGTTCTTAAAGCTGAGAAGCATCAGACATTTCATAGCTCCGAGGTTTAACTGTCCCCCGGGCGAACTTCCACCTGGATCTAGCTGTGTAGCTCTG
Source organism: Crenichthys baileyi (assembly GCA_036173005.1). NCBI lineage: Eukaryota > Metazoa > Chordata > Actinopteri > Cyprinodontiformes > Goodeidae > Crenichthys > Crenichthys baileyi. The sequence goes on along the minus strand of JAHHUM010001185.1, from coordinate 659,283 downwards.
AGAGGAATAGTTTGGCCAGAAGGGTTTAGCTCAATACTGGAGCTCCATTGCCCTGAACATGACACACCATCAATGATGAGCTCATGTTGCATTTCCAGTACAATTGCCACCAGAGGAATGCTTTAACCATGAAACTGCTCAGTGCTGAAGCTATAACCTTCGACAAGGGATTACTGATGAGAATATGTTGCATATCAAATCACCTTTTGACTGAAGGAATGACTCTGCCCAGAGTTGATGGGTCTCAGCAGTACATTTAGACTCTGACTTTCCTCATCTCCTCTCCCAGGACTCAGCCCATACCCACTGTGGAGGCCATTTGCTTTATGTCCAGTGTATCCTTGTTAAATATCTTTAGGATCTCAAATTGCTTTATGAGTAAGAAAGTTTTTAATATAGAACTGATTTTAAAATAAATAGTGTTAGTATGGCACCAAGATCAGAAATTAAATATGCCTGGCAACTGCATCTGTAGAGCTGTTTCATAATACAAATCTTACAGATTAGTTACAGATTAGTTCTCAGGCTATGAGAAAAGTAACAAAAGAAAGATTTTACATGACGTCTTCTCTCGGTCAGGAACAAGGGTTTGAGCTGCACACACATCTGTGATGCAATCCAGGAGTGGTGAACTTCTCCTCCTTAAGCCAAAAGGGTAAAATATTCTGAACTGTGGTCAGTCAACTGAATAAGAAAACACAAGGAGGTAGGGTTGTCTTCTTGGGGAATCCTTAGTCTGCACACCTGGATTACAAAATGCAATAGGCTAATCCAGGTCATCGATTGGGGTGAATGATTTAAACCTGCTGGATAGTCAGACAGCTAGAATTCAAAGCTTTTCCAAGCTATTCTTCCAACAGTTGTTGAGGGAGTTAAAGTTAACTTGTCCTGCAAGTTGTAATAAAGTCCTTTGTGCAGAGGTACACTTTTTGCGCCAAGCAGCAGCTAAAAGCAATGCACCATCAGCCTGTAGGGCTGTTTATCATCTCTGCAGTGATGTCAGAGCTGCAATGGATGCTGGGAAGTGTATTTATGTTCAATTTCTGCGGTTCCAATGATGGCCCCAAAATATCTGCATCACCCATCATCCAAAATTACTCTATTGCGATCTCTGTGATATTTGTTACCAGAAATTGCAGTAAGTTATGGCTTCTCTCAGGATCTGAAACTTTTTAGTAAACTGACAAAGTGTCCTGAAATAATACACACTGAATCGAATTTTAAAAGAAGAATTTAACAGGAAATGTTTCAATGTTACATTTCAACGCTTTACATACTTATTAGTAAAGATGTTTAAGAAGTCTTAAAATTAATTAGCCTTTCACTGCAGTAGTAACCCCATCTGACTTGAAGACCCACAGCTTTAAGCAACAGTCCAGAATCTCCTTTCTACACATCTATTAGTGTCTAAAATGAATGATCCAGAAAAATCTTTCGTCAGCTACCTACATACATTTACTCTGGGACTGAAGGAAGGTTGACGTTGTGTCTGATTAAAATATTCCTATTGAAGCTGCTATTCAGAGACACATTCACAACTCATTTGAATTGTATTGCTAGAATCCAAATCGGCTTGTATTTAAAATGCTCTGCTATTTCAAAGAGTTAATGACGCCATGCTTTATGACTGGGTTACCAGGAATTTAAGAGCAACAAGTCCAGAGCATCACACATGTTCCTCCGTACTTTGTAGTGGGCATGATGAGCTGTTCTGCATATTTGTTATTTGTCTGTAATAGTTACATTTGTCATTTGGAAATAAATACTAACAATTGTGAAACTATTGTATTTGGTATTTCTTAACATGTTTTTCTTCTGAATACATTTACTCCATTTAAAGCATTGTTCTGCATTTTTCAGGGAGAGATCATGATTCGTAATAAAAGATTCATTAATTGTAAAGCTTTCTTCACATCTTTATCAGGGGTGCCAATAAATGTGGAGGGCACTGCACTAATCTCTGAGATGCGGGTGCTTTTAGTAGAAGCAAGTTGGTATTCCATCAGAAATGTTAAGGTCAAATGTAGATGAGGTGCGTGCCACCCATGTCAGAACAATTACCGTCTCATTAGATTTAAAAGACACGCTTAAACTGCTAATTTGAAAATGTCACTCTTCCTAGGTTAAATGTTATCGCCCTTGTAACACTGAGCCTCCGATAAGCCGCGATGTCTCTCTATTGTCTTGAGCTGTGCAGTACGTGGAGCTCATTAGTCAGACCAAACTGTAGTCTCAGGAAGACAAACACCGCAAATGAAATCTCCTCCAAACGAAGCTCCGCATTCGCCACTGCAAATAGATTACAACTGAGGAGTTGTATTCCCAACGTCAGCTCTGATTAGCGCCGCCAAAGACGCCACTCATTCTGTTTTTAGAGGGAGAGGTTGCTGCGCGACAGCTCGCCTTCTCAGAGGAGTCTTGATGTGTCGTTTTCCTATTAGATGTGACACTTTCTGCGCCTGTTATTCTTTTTTAATCTGCCGTGTGAAAGTCACGCTCTCACTTTGTTTATTTTATTTGTCTTCTCCTCATCTTTTTTGACTGGGTGTCACACTCCTCGCACCCTCCTCTTTTCTCTCTTTCTCTTTCTCTCTGTCTGTTTTTTTCTGTACATGTTAATGTCGTGGAGGTGTCAACAATGTGCCAGCTACCAAGAAGTTTTGGAAGACAAAGCACTGATGCATCAGTGCAGGCATTCGCCTTTGTTAGGAAAAGTAGTTTTTTGTTTAGTCTCTGATTAATGAAATTTACTTGAAAATTTTGGACAGGTTCAGGAAAGTAGGTCAAAAATATTTCCCTATCATATTTCTTTTGGGAATGAGGGGAAAGTTAGATTTGTATAATTATAGGCAGTAGAGAATTGAGACTACCTCTAGTGGAAAATGAGGCTCCCCTCCTCGTGGCTTGTGCAAATAGCTTATCATGCAAATTTGGATTAGGCAAAATATTAACTTTAAATCAGTGTGCTGGAATACTAACATTTCAGGCTTGCATATGAAGATACATTTCTGCATTATTTGTGCTTAACTTTGCCATCAGAACCTTGTAATAAATTGTAAAGCTGCCAGACAGCAGCAACCCTCGGTGTTCGCCGTCATCGGCAGCAAATTCCCTGTCTGTCCTCCCACCTTATTACATCACATTGACTTTTTTATAACACACAAAGCACTGCTAGCTTTCTTTTTTTTTTGTTAAGACTGTTTTCTCATCAGCAGAAATACTCAACAATCAAGTACCGAACCGCATGTTTGTGTGATTGGGATGTGAATCAATTTCCCCACCTTCCAATTTACACAGACAGAAACAGTTGGTAAGAACAAACTACAACCACCTAATGTACTTGAATCGGATCCAGGACAGTAAACAGTGGGCCATGTTTCCTTATGGCAACTTTGGCAGGAGTCCAGTCATAGCTTAGGTGGCAGTTTCAGACTCATAACATAGCTCCAACTTTGCATATTGTATAGGATGCATGGGCTCCATGAGCCTTTAAAATATCAGCTAGCTACGCTAAAGAAAGGCCAACAGAAAGGTAGTTCCAGTTAGATGTCAACCGTTTACCATGGCCGATACAAGTATTTTTTTTTTCCTTATTGCTATTAGATACTGTTTTAAATAAATGATGCTGTGTCTTAGGACAGTATTCTAAGACAGGTCCTGCAGAGACACTATTTACATCATTTTACATTGTTTTTCCAGGACATGTTGCAGTGATGATTCTTGTTTTTTTGTGAAGACAGTTTAAATATCTCATTGTCTCTAGAGCATTAGGCTTGTTTTCTTCAGGTAGCATGTTAATATATTGAGTATGTTGAGATAGAAATTGAACAGATTAGAGCTGTTTGGTTTTTTCTCCAAATGGTTGTAACTTTTGATCACAACAAGCTTCTTTTGTTTTTGGCTTTCAGAAAAATATTATAACAGAACAAATAAATGTTTTACTCTGGTTATGCTTGGCCTGGTTTAGAAATCATATAGTTGTAATGTTTTGGTTAAATCTTTGTTTATTTTAAAGCTGGTTGCAGGTGTAGCTCAAGCTAAAATGTATGTTTTATTTCTTGGAGGCTATAACAATAAATATATATATATATATGTATATAAATATATATATATATATACACACACACTACCGGTCAAAGGTTTTAGATACACTTTCTCACTTAATAGGTCTCTTTATTTTCATGACTATTTAAATTGTAGATTCTTGCCAAAGGCAACAAAGCTAAGAATGAAAAAACAAAAAGAAATAACTAAACATTTTTATCGGTCAAAAGTTGTATCTATCAGATATAGTGAAGACATTCTGTGTGTGTTCATGATGAGCATAATGAACTGATGAATAATACTACTACTATTACCAATTGTAATGTCTGATAATGACATTTATGCTGATAACTGTAATAAACTTGCACACAGTACTCACACAAAGTGTTCAGACATTTGCATCTTTATGTTATGCAAGACTGTACTTTAGTTGTGTGTTGTCATTTACCTTTGAAGATAAAATGTAGATTTTAGGTTGGGCAAAACTTACACAAACTAATCATTTAATATGTGTTTTATTGGCCTGTATGCACAGTTGTATATTTTATCTGTGAGATCCATGTTTGTATGTTGGGGAATTATGATAAAATCACTATTGTGATTTTCCTTTAAAAAAAAATAAATAAATCACTGTATGATATTTTTGCCAGACCCCTATATATTCCACATGTTTAAAGTGTCCCCTACGTGGCTTTTAGCAAACTGCAAGCAAGACTTCTTGTGGTGTTATTTCCTCCAGAGTTACCATCGGCCTCTTGTCTGCTTCTCTGATTAATGCTCTCCTTGATCGGCATGTGACTTTAGGTGGATGGCCAGTCTTGGTAGGTTCGCAGGTGTTTCTACCTTTTTTATTTTCGAATGATTGAAAAATGCTGTATGAGATTTTCAGTGAGTTTGATATTGGTTTATAACCTAACTCTGCTTTAAACCTTCCCCAGAGTATCAGAAATCCATTTCCTTTAATAATCATTGTGCTGATTTTTAAATGTATGCTTTAATTGTTAAGCCGCTCTGATTTTGTAGAAAACTATTACTTTTGGTGCATCTTCTACAGATGGAGAGCATGGTTCACTGAGATAAACAACTGCGTTTAGGAGCAGTTTTACAGGTTATTTTATCACCTGTTAAATGATCAAATAAATAACTCTCACAAAAATGCCCCCAGTTAGATCTCATTGTTTTATAATAATCTTCCTAATCCACAATTTAACATTGAGAAGAGGAATAACTCATTTTCATCTTATTCAAGGCAATATTAGAACATTTTTAAGTACGCCTCCCAGATCGTAACACCCTGTCATCTCTGCACATATTTTAACAGAACATCTGTAGTTGCAGATAAACTGGAATTTGGATGTTTAAAGCTTAAAAGACATTGAAGAAATTCTGTAAAAGGACAATGTAACATTCTTGCTTCTTCATGAATCCTGTGTTAAACTGTCTATTTTCATATTGCCGAACCAAAGCAAACCCATATTACAGTGGATAGATCTCAAGCCTCCATCTTGCAGAGTATTAAGCCCCCTGAATGCTGCTCATGTCTCTGTGTTTGATTACATTCATTCTGTGATGAGGCTAAGCGGCGGTCTGTCCCGTAATCTCTGTCATTCATCAATGTCAGCCTTAATAGAAGCAGAGAGGAAAAGGGGTGTAAGGGAGCCCTGTGAATAAACCTCCTTTGGGTGTATATCTGAGGGCGTGTGTGTGTGTGTGTGTGTGTGTGTGTATGTAATCAAAGCTCCTCAGACTCTATGCTTCCTTTTAAAAAACAGGCTTATTTTGAGTTCAAGTAAGTGTGTACAGGAATATATGTTTGGTGTTGGAACGCTGGGTTAAGTGTGTTCTTCTGTGTGGACAGGTGTGTGTGTGTGTGTTCGTGCTTCCAATAAGCCAGTTCGCTCATTTATCCGTGCTGTCAGCTGGCCCCATGAGAGCCTAGCTCGCACAACAGTAACCTGCAGGGAAGAGAGGGATGAGGAGGAAGAGCGAGAGAATAACAGAGAAACAGGAGGTGGAGGGAGAGAAGAAGTGACTTGAGCGGAAGGGAAACTCAACTCTCTGCCAGAAACTGAGGCTCAGTTCCAGCTGTCCTGTCTACCAACGTCCCACCACACCACCCAACCCCAACCCCCCCACCTCTTTTCTCCCTGTTGCTGCCTTTTCATCATTGGACACAAAAGCTCTCCTAGTCCTGTTTTTTAACAGTGCAGCCATAATGGGGGCCCATTTGGCCCAGCTCTATGTGTGTTAAAAATGCGCTTTTAGTCATACTGAGCAGAGCTTCTATCATTTTCTGTGTCAAAAGAAGTTGCTCTTTTCCTATAGCACACACTTTATAGACTGAACTCAAAATGATCACTTTACAACGAGTCGACATTCAGAATCCAAGCAGCTCTAAAGTGTTTCTTCATTTTCTTCCAAGTTGAAATAAATTGGCTAATTTTAAACTTTCATCCATTTTCTGTACCCTATATGTCCTGGTGAGAGTCATGGTGCAGTGCCGTTCACATTGAACACGTCTCCAGTTTGTTGCAGGGCCAACGCACAGACACATAGGAAGCATGCACATATACCCCATATCTTAGAGTAATGTAGTGTTGCCATTTACTCAGTAGTCTTCTCCATGAGTGTGTAGCCAATGACCGGACTGCGAGGCCATTTAATGGCTCAGGAAACCTTCGCAGGTGTTTGGAGTCAATTAGCTGATTCGGGAGTTTCCATGAATTTCCAATATTTAATGTTTAGACAATATTAACATTTTCTCAGACACTGAATTTTGGGTTTTCATTATCTGCAAGCCATAATCATCAGCAATACAATAAATAAAGATTTTAAATATTTCACTCTATGTGTAATGAATTTATATAATATACGAATTTCGCTTTCTGAAATGCGTGACAAAAACGTTTTTCATGATATTCAAAGTTTTTTAGATGTTTTTTTCAGTTTTAGATAAACTGTATATAGTTTGATAATCATATTAAAACATGAAATAGAATACCTTGCACAACCTTTACCTTTGGAAATTTCGCAGATTTTGTTGCATTACAACCACAACCTGCAATATTTTTTGACAGACCATCACAAAGTAGTACAGAATTGTGAAGTGGTGCCAAAACTATACATGCTTTCATGTTTTCTCACAAATAAAACTAACTCTGAATTTGTATATCATATTTGTGTATTACCCCATTTACTCCGATACCCCTAAATACAACACATTGCAACCAATTACGCAGTGTAAATATTTAATCTGTGTGTACATTACACTCAGTATAAATACAGCGTACACCACAAAGTGGACTATTCAACTCCTTATACAGAAATGAAAAAAAAAAATTTAACATCTGTAAACCTACCAATACGTGACCATTTACCTAAACTGACAGGCTAGACAAGATCCACGGATAAAGTAAGGAGGGGGCTGTTAACAGGACAACTATCAGTTGAGCACCCGCAAATCTGGCCTTTATGTAGGAGTGGCAAGAAGAAAGAAAACTTCCCATTTAAAGGAGCCATGAAGGGGACACAGCAAAAATGCGAAAGATGGTTATTTTGTTAGAAGAGAGCTAAAGTGAACTTTTCAGCTTACATGCGAAATTGTGTGTGTTGCAAAAAACTAACGCCGCACATCATCATGAAAACATCATCTCTACCATGAAACATGGCTGTGGCAGCATCTTGCTTTGAGGATGCTTTCCTTTCAACTCTTTAGAGTTGATGTGAAGATGGATGGAGCTAAATACAGGCCAATCCTGGAAGAAAACCTGTTAGAGGCTTCAAAAGACTTAAAACTGGGATAAAGAGTTAGCTTCCAGCAGGACAACGACCCTAAACATGCATACAATGGAATGGTTTGGATCAAAGCATAATGCTTTTGGATAGCCAAGTCAAAGTCTAGACCTAAATCCAATTTGGAAACTGTGAAAAGAATTACAAATTGCTGTTAACGGACTCATTCATCCAATCTGACTGAGTTTGACCTATTTTGAAAAGAAGAAATGGGAAACTTTCATCTGTGCAAAGCTGGTAGAGACATATCCCAAAAGACTTACATTTGTAATAGTGTCTATTCGGGTATTGTGTCCTTCTTTATGTTGGTCTATTACATAAAATCCCAATAAAATACAATGAGGTTTGTGGCTGATGTAATAATACATGGATATTTTTTTATACATGACTGCTTTTACTGTTTAAAAGGTGTGATGAAAAAGTACTACAGGTAGTATTCTCTTTTTCTGTTCAGTATGTTGCTGCCTCTGTCGGCCCTTCCAATCCTGCATGCAGAAACATGCAGGCTTTCCGCCAGGCTGGCACCACTGACAGACCTGTCTGTTGCTTTTGTAGCTTTTCCTAACCAGACTTTGATTGATGTGTAGGCAACAGTCTTGATGAAGGCTCTCTAGAACTGGATAAACAGCCCTGCAGGCTCGCGTGACATTTTCTGCGGCAGCTTTGAGAGGATCCCGTCAGCCAGTTCGGGTTGCCCACATCAGGGCTTGAAGGATTGTAAATTCAAAACACCTGACGTCCGACGTGCTTTTTAAGATTCACTGATAATTACAACTACCTTTGCTGTACTTTTCCTCCAGTGGAAATGTACACCTATAAGAATGCAGGCAAATAAAACATGTTGTACTCTGTTAGTGCTGGAAAACTGCCCTGCATCCAGCATTAATGTGGAGAGGTTTGCTTGCTGATACTTCATAGCAGCGCTGTTCAGAAAATAACAGCCAGCACTGTTCGCATGGCTGATGAGATTGTTCAGAAAAAAAAGGATAAAACTTTAATTTGTCTTTGTAGATGCATTCTATCTTCTCTTTAATTCTCTTTCTGGCAGCTTCTCGCTGCATAATTTGCCTAATTTAAACTGTCGAATTTACTCTTCCTTTGTTCATTATTTAATCTTCTCATATGTTTGCTTGTGTGCCTGCTTGTTAAAGATTAGCACATGTTTACACATACAGCAAACCAGCTGTCTAGAGGCTAATAGACAGGAAATTATTTCTCAGTAGTTGCTGGAATTCACAGCATGAAAAAGAGCCTTTAACATCCAAACACTAAGGGAAAATATCAGCTGAATGGAATTAAAAAGTAGAAACATAGAGTAAAAGTTTTGTACTTTTTTTGTTAATTGAAAGAGCAACAAACATTTTCATTATCTTATGGAATTGCTGCATTTCTTTGTTTGCCAGTGTCCATCCGTCAGGCTCAGCTGGGTAAAGCCTAGATTTATCTTGTGCAGTTGTCAATTCCTATCTCCCTGTCCGTGTCTGTGCTGCAGAGGATACTCTTGGGTCCTTTAGAGAGGCTAGGAAGATTAGATACAGCGAGCTGATATCTCCAGTCTTTTGCCCAGCATGTGTCTTCCCCGCCGCCGCTGCGTGACCCAGGAGAATAGACAGGAAGAGGCAGAGGAAGAAAGATGCCCCCTGTTGTGATTTCTGCAGGCCTGGTCTTTTAATTTTGCTGCTGCTCTCCTCGGTTTTTTCCTTTTATTCTTTGAATGCACCGCCACAGAAAACAAGCACACTAAAAACCAAAAAATGGACAATTTTATTGCCTTACAATATGAACATGTTTTCTGTTTTGACAAAAAGGGAAAAAGGCTGCGTTGCTGCTTAGCAGTCTGCACCAGTTATTGATGCATTGTTAAGAACATGGCTGTACCTCGGTAGAGTAGTTTTCTGGGGGGGAGCTTCTATAGATTCACCGTGGAGATGGCTCTATTGATCGTTTTGTCTCTTGGGGTGAGTTCCACTCACATCACATCACATTCGGTGACGCATTGCTCTGTGAGCTGTTTTAATTGTTGTGTTTTTGTATGCTGTAAAAGTGGAAACAAGAAAATTAGGGCTTTAGGGAGAAGCTGGTGGAGGAATAAAACTGCTGAATATAGAGCAGCTGAGACAAAGGAGGCTAAAAACAACTCAAGGTGCAGACATGTGCAGCTACTGTATGTACTAGAGCCAGGACAAGAATAGTGTGTATGCAGCTTAATTAAAATATGCCAGGCATTCATCAGCTTACCATGAGGCTGCCTGCATACAGTTTTCTTGTTCATGTATTTTAATGGTATTTTTAGAAAACATTTTAACTGCAGTTACCCAGTGGACAAGGAACCTGGCTGACATCTTAATTTTGTGAAAGCCAATAATGCATTGCCCAGATCATACAAAAAGCCCATTGCACCAAAAGGATTATATCAGTGTGCATATGAACTTCTAGAGGATTGTAGGATTTCATAAGCTGTGGTGAGGATACACTTTAGCATCCATCTGTTGTCATATGAGCAGATTGTGTCAAGTGCCCCCACCGAATTAAAATAAAGTACTGATGGACTAAAATATGGAGGGCAGAAAATGCCACAGTTAAACTACAAAATAAACAATCCTAAATATTGAAATATCTAAATAATTATTTGAATTTGAAACAAATTACCTATCTATCATTTGTAAAATTTATTTTTTTTTTATGGGTAACAGAGCTCTTGTCCATTCTGTTTCATTAAGCCCACATCTTGCTCCTCCTGACAGTGTTTCCATGCAGTTTGTTATAGTGCTAGGCTGGTTTGTTTAATCTCCGTTTTGCCATGAGTTGTTGATAATTTGGCTAGTAACCAGTTACTCGTGTGCGGACAAAACTCACAGAAAAAGTAGTTTTTCTGCATCATAAACATACTGATTTGATTTGAACATCATAAAATTGATTGACTGGTGCTTCCGCTGCACTCTGCACAGCTTTACCAGGACAGCTGGAGATATTGGAGCACAGCGCAGGTCACATGACAACAACAGACCAGGAGTTGCAGCAGCCAATGCAGTCCTAAGAAATAAACTGGATTTATTAGATCCACAAAATAATGTCCAATTGTTGCTGCATTGCTCAATGGGAATGACATCAAATCTGAGACATGATAACAACTACAGGTATTGGAAGTTGAGTTTCATCACAGCTATTGATCATTTAACCCTGAACTAATACCAGGGATCAGATTGGGACTTCTTTAATGTAATGAAATAGATGCATAGGTAAAATGCTTGGACTTCATGTTTATTTAACACAAATGTCTGCCTAGGTATTTAAAGGTATTGCCACATTTACAGTGCCTTGCGAAAGTACTCGCCCCCCTTGAACTGGTCAACCTCTTGCCACATTTCAGGCTTCAAACATAAAGATATAAAATTCAAATTTTTTGTGAAGAATCAACAACAAGTGGCACACAAATCTACCAAGACCCGGCCGTCCCTCTAAACTTTCATCTCGAACAAGGAGAAGACTGATCAGAGATGCAGCCAAGAGGCCCATGATCACTCTGGATGAACTGCAGAGATCTACAGCTGATGTGGGAGAGTCTGTCCATAGGACAACAATCAGTCGTACGCTGCACAAATCTGGCCTTTATGGAAGAGTTGCAAGAAGAAAGCCATTTCTCAAAGATATCCATAAAAAGTCTCGTTTAAAGTTTGCCACAAGCCACCTGGGAGACACACCAAACATGTGGAAGAAGGTGCTCTGGTCAGATGAAACCAAAATCGAACTGTTTGGCCACAATGCAAAACGATATGTTTGGCGTAAAAGCAACACAGCTCATCACCCTGAACACACCATCCCCACTGTCAAACATGGTTGTGGCAGCATCATGGTTTGGACCTGCTTCCCTGTCAGCAGGGACAGGGAAGATGGTCAAAATTGATGGGAAGATGGATGGGGCCAAATACAGGGCCATTCTGGAAGAAAACCTGTAGGAGTCTGCAAGAGACCTGAGACTGGGACGGAGATTTATCTTCCAACAAGACAATGATCCAAAACATAAAGCCAAATCTACAATGGAATGGTTCACAAATAAACGTATCCAGGTGTTGGAATGGCCAAGTCAAAGTCCAGACCTGAATCCAATCGAGAATCTGTGGAAAGAGCTGAAGACTGCTTTTCACGAATGCTCTCCATCCAACCTCACTGAGCTCGAGCTGTTTTGCAAGGAAGAAAGGGCAAGAATTTCAGTCTCTCGATGTGCAAAACTGATAGAGGCATACCCCAAGCGACTTGCAGCTGTAATTGCAGAAAAGGGTGGCGCTACAAAGTATTAACGCAAGGGGGCCGAATAATATCGCACGCCCCACTTTTCAGTTTTTTATTTGTTAAACAAGTTTGACACATCCAATAAATTTCATTCCACTTCACGATTGTGTCCCACTTGTTGATTCTTCACAACAAATTAGAATTTTATATCTTTATGTTTGAAGCCTGAAATGTGGCAAAAGGTTGACCAGTTCAAGGGGGCCGAGTACTTTCACAAGGCACTGTATAATTGTACTACTAAAACATATAGAAATATATACAAAATATTCACTAATTGATTTAATCATTATATTGTAGCACTTTTTGCCCTACCGTTGGTAGCCCTAATAATAATTTAACAACCATTAGTTTTGTCTCCTTTCTGTACAGTCAGCTTCCCTTCAAAGTGATCCACTCATGTTTTTACATTTTTTGGGATTCTTCAGACACATCAGTTACTTTTTTAACATGTTAATGTTACCTATACTGGGAAACATTTAAAAAAATTAAATAAAAGAAATAGCCCTGCAAAGTGGTACGTTTTCTGTTTTTTTCTTTTGTTTCATGGAGAGATTTTACCTGTCTTCCAGCACTTGTTGCTATGGAAGATCAATGCTGAATCCCTTTGGGCAAAAGCATCTGCTGTTTTGTGAAGAAAAAGCTTCTTCTATGCTAAGATGTAGGCTCTTCACCTTAAGGCTCTGCTCAGCATCAGAAATCTTAGTTTTAAACGTTTAACTCATGGATACATACATGTTTGTTAGTTAGAAACTCCTAAATAAATGTGCTGTTTAGAAACTCACACAAACACCACCAAAAGGCTCATAAACACAGTGGCATTTACACACAGCTCTTTAAACCTTCATATCATCCATCTCTGTTTTCTGCCTAGTTAGCTCAGCTCCTGCTACACTGACCACAGACACCCTGCAGGGCATTTTCATCCAGGCTTGTAAAAATCATTACACACCTCACAATGATGTGTCCTTTTCAAATAATGTCTGCATGCTGGAATTCTGTTGTACCTCACTGTTGGAGGTAAAAGCGGGATTTGGTACTCTAGGTATTTGCCAGTATAAGATTCTTACTGTTTTATACCCTTCAGTAAAGTACAACAGTTTTATGGTAAGACAGTATATAAATACAATTTAAACCTAAACAAAAAATGACATCTGATTGCTTTCATTTAAAAACAGAGAAGCAACAGCTATTACTGTTTCTCTCGTTTGCTTTCTTGTTGTGCAGCCGAGTTTTGTGGAAAACACAATAAAGAATGACGTGAGTGTAAAAGTAGCACCAAAGCTTACTGGCAGTGCTCAGCGGCAGGTAGGGGAGGGGCAGAACTTTATAAGTCTATTCTTTTTGTCTTACTTCATACAGCAGAGTTGTCCAAACGTTTTGTCACGTGGGCACTTTTCACTTGATGAATGATGACGGGCCACAAAAATATATTTTTTGTGACGAACAAAAAAATCTGCAAATTATTTATTTAGCTCTTTAACAAGAAACTAAACTTGCAATATTTTAATGAAAAAAAGTCAGAGAAAACGTTCTTTTGGGCACACTCACATGTCAGGCCTGTCAGTTAAAGGACTTTACATAATGGCGCGATATGAAAGAAAATGTTTGCAGTTCTTAAACCAGAACATTTACCAGCTCAATTTGGTCCAAAATTGAATATAGTCATTCTAAAATTAGAAAGATATTTACATGTATATATTTTTATATATTAGTTTTTAGCCCCCAAAACAACTTCACTTTGAGGATAGCCATGTTAGATGAATAATAAATAGTTGGACTAACTCATTAAATATCCACTGTTAAATTATTCTGCATTTCTGATACTGCCTTTATTTTATTCTGTTCTTGACTTATAAATAGGCATCAAACACTGTAAATTCCAGCTGTGCCTTTCTGCTGTGTATTTATTCCTGATTCCTCATTAGCAAGTCGTAAAAAAACATTTTCCAGGGAGACAAAACAGTCCTGTGGATTCTGCTTGCTAAGGCTGGTTTCATCGTTGAGTTTGCTCAGGCTTAAAGCTTCTGACAGGTTCTGTGTGTAGCTGATGGCAGCTGTTTACCACTGAACGTTCAGAAGCTCATTATCAGAGCATGAGGCTTGTTATGAGGCCATGTGAGAGACTCGTTACTCTCTAATTATTCTTGAGGAGATGCCTGGCAAGTTTGGATGGGAGTGAAATGTGTGACACCCATAGGGACATGAAGCACATTGGGGTGGGGTGGGGGGAGCATGTTGCAGGAGGAGAGGCCGGATCTCTCTGAGAGTCTTGAGCTACCGGGGGTTCCGCTTAGGTGGGCATGTTCAGATTTTTGCTACTGTTATTTCATTGGTTTTAGATTTATTCGGGAAGTACTGTTCTTAATTTAACAGAGTCAGGACTCATGAACATCATCATCTACCAGATTTGTGTGTTTTTTTATGTTTGGTGAAAATCCCATTATCTCTCAGTGCCATTTCAAAGTATAGACCTTCAATGAAAAAATATGGCGGTACTATAGCTAAGATTCTCATTAATGTCCAGACCTGTGATAAATGACTAATTTGGAAAAGAGTTAAAAAAAATTCTCAAGAATAGAAGTCCAGTAATTTAACTGGAGGCCAAATCGTGCAATGCTCAGTAAAATTGCAAAAAACGCAAAAAGCTACATCTAAAATTGTAAAGGGCTCAATTTGTATCTTAAATGTTAAAGTTCATGACAGTACAACTTCCAATAGGTTAAACAAGGAAAACTTGGTTGGAAGGGTTTGAGGAGTAATCACTTCTTCCTAAAAAGAGCATTGCAACATGACCTAGGTTTGCACCATGTAGACCAAAGTAGAGATGTTTGGTTGTAATACACAACGTCATGTTTGGTGAAAACCAAATATAGCAAATCGATGCAAAACACTGCTTACCAACTGTCAAGCATGATAGTAAAGCGGCGATGATTTAGGCTTGTTTTGCAGCTATTTCCTGTACACCTTTCAGTCATTGAATTGACTATGAAGTCAATGACTGTGAGTCGAGTCCAACTGTCTGGTCAGATAAGATTGGATCATTAACAGGAGTATGATCCACTGTTTTGACAGTCATGGAAAAATAAAAGTCAACATGATTTATAGCTAATAGTGCTATCATTAATACTTGGTACAACAAGATATACATACTTAAAGAACTAGAAGATAAATGGCACTGGGTTCACAATCAATATAAGACTGTAAAAAAAATAGGACAAAACAAGAACTCTTTTTTCCACAAACTATGTTTTAAAGAATCTGATACCAGTGTACAATAATCCAGTGCATGTCTTGTTGTAGACAGGGGGTTCTGATATCAAAAAAGTAATATAAATGCTCCTTTAATGTATTTTTTGTATTAAAATCGTTGATTCACAAAAGTAAAACTATTTTACTAAACTATGTCCATTTGAAAATGATCCAGTAAACTTTGGATCAGTCTAATTAGTTAAGAAGCTTAATTACAGATGATCAAATTCAGTCCAGGTTTATTAAAAATCTGTGAAATAGTCCTTTAGTTAAGCAACAATATGAAGCTTCCAGGAAGATACTAACTTCAGTATTATTAACAGTTAGCTAATCACAGTGTTTACAAGCGGTTAATATTTTGTCTGCCTCTCTGTAACCATTTCTTTTTTCTAACAGGTATCACAAATGCTGTCACACAAACGATTAAGGCCTAAAAATGGCCAAGACTCACCGGTGCTGTTGTAACCAAAGCCCATTTTAGATCATCATTTTGTTCTGAGAACTAGACATGCCCCTTATGTTTCACCATCCACTGAAAGGTCCCGACATGGAATGGGAAGTTGAAGTAGATCCCCCATTATTCCTCCCCTAATCCACCTCGGGAGATACTCATAAACCCGCAACCAGTATGAGGAGTAACTGGTAATACAGGATTTGGGGCCAAGCCTGGCGTAGTTGAAAGACACAGACCGGTATTATATGGTATACTATTTATTTTAGGGGGAAACATTTAGGGGGAAAAAGTGTTGGAATTTAATTTTCTGGATCTCAAAAATTCACCATGCTTCTACATTAAGCATTTATTAGTAAGAGAAAGGGCTGTGTGGTTGTCCGGTCCATTTAGATACAGATTTTACTTGTTTACAAGCTTTGACATTAATATGACTAATGATTAGAATTTGCGCAGTAATACATGCTTGTGTATCACTGCCACAACATGGTGTGTCTACATTTCTAGATTCTTAATGCCCCTATCGACTCTCCCCTATCGATAAGCAGCAACATATTAGTTTTCTTGGTGTCACTTGTTCTGCTGCCTTAATGTTCCGATTTTTCTAACCACCTTTATATATATAAAATAGAGGGGATAAAAACATTTTCAATGAGATTTTAGTTGTGATGTTTTTTTTTCAGAAATGAAAATAAAATAACAAGATAAATATAAATGAACAGATAAAAAGATCTTTATTAAAATATTCAGCAGTATCAGCTCTGTTACCATCAATTATCCGAGACAATTGATGTTCTAATTGCTTGTCTTCTTGTTCAAAGTGTTGATCATTTATCTAGTTAAGCATGACTGGAAGGTGGTTGCATTTGTCACTGCTTCCTTAGAAAAGAAACAAGGAATCATACCCGGCTGGCTGGGTCTTTTTATGAACGGCTCATAGGGCAGAAATAGGAGCTGCTGAAATCTTTATTGTTTCAGCTGGAGGCTGTTTGCCACAGGTGGCGGTGTGGTCCTACAGAGCAGTAAGATATGTGCTCCATGAGATTATTGTTGCCATTTAATTTAACATTGAAAGATTAAAATTACAAAACAGTTATATGTAACTATTGTGCAGAGGACTCTTCAACGTGATCCATCTATATGAGACAATTATTTACAAGTAAAATTATGATTATTTCAGTTGCTGACAGACTAAATATGCAGTTTTCATCTAAAATGTAAACTGATAATTGTTCATATTCTTTGGATTTCCTGCTGTTGTGTTAATTTCTGTTAGGATAAGGGATGCTTTAAGCAGTTTAATGTCAAGCCGCTTTACTACATTAGGCCTTTGTTGTTATTCTGAATGCTACGCCCATGTTTTTAACGTAGGAGCAATTGCTAAGTGATGATGTGGTCCTAATTTCTTGTGCAGAGCTAGAAACTTTGATGTGTGGAATCACAAAAAAAGGACCTGTCCTTGATGTTCTGGTTGAACCCTCTGGCTGTAGAAGCCATGTTCTCACTTAACCTTTTTTATCTGATTAGGAGGCAAAACATTGTTTGACCTGCTCTGCAGGGAAGGCCAGCCAGCAGCTGGGATCTGGGCCAAAACACCGGAAACTGAGCTTAAATAGAAAGGCTGGCGAAATGAAGGGTGTTTACCTACAAGTGTATGTCATTTTCAATTAGCAAATAGATCAATGTATAGATACAGTATTAAAATTATTCAGTAACATGCTGAGACATTATACACCACTGTAATTAAAACTTCACTAATCTAACTACAGAAATCCTTGAAGATTATTGGGGGAGACCGATTGATTATTTACAGCATAAAAAAATACTCCAGCACTCCCAAATTTGGAATAAATTACACTGTAACCACAGCAACCTAAGACTACTCAAAGGTAGCTTTTAAAACCACTCTCATTTTCCAAGCTGGATGAAACTGTGAGGCACCAGTTGACAAGAATAAAGTCAGTAATTTACAATAAAAGCTAAACCATTCAACATTAGAGATGCACCTTGAAATAAGCTGATATGTGAGCGTGTTTAGCCCTGATCGGCTCATAAGAAACTCAATAATCTGATCTTTTTCAGTAATCAGCAAAAGAAAGTGAAAGAACCTTTTTAAGCATAAGCAGGACATGCTGACATCAACCATCTTTGGAGTGTGGAAGCTGTTACTGAGAGAAGACCTGAAGTTAGCTGTTTTCATTATCAGTCAGGTGTTTGAAAACGAAGTCAGAGGAAGCACAGGAAGTTCTTTTAATGAAAACAGTATTTTCTACATGAAGCATGTCTGCGTTTCATTCAGACTGTGATAATGATGACAATCATGCTAACCTACGCTGTGTTAATCACTAGAATAAGATTCTTAAAACTGTTTAAAATGTCAATTCTGTCATTTTCTCTTCTTTTAAAATTAAAGTTTAAACCTGTTTTACATCAACTCCTTTCACACACACACATGGTGTGACGTCACCTCTGCTACTGATATAAATTATTAATGACCATTTACAGCACACTAAAAGAAAATATTTAATAAAATAATAAACTAAATCAGTGCTGTAGTTATTACATTGGAAATTAGAATCAGCTAAAATCGGTATTGGCAGATCAAAGCTTTACTAAAGCCACATATGGGAAATTGGCTACAAAATTTGTATTAGTGCAGCACCAGTTTTTTCCTTGGCTGAAGAAAAATAAAACTTTAAGAAGATATGTATAATATCTACATGGTTTTGTTTTTCCCCTGTGGATGTCATTATTTCATCCTTCTAAATAAAAGGTAGATAAGCAGGTTGACAGTTAAAACTGAAAAATATGAATATTTATGCAGAATACTGCTGTGCAGTTCACACTGCTGCTATTTATCTCTATGTGTATTTATGCCTGTGTGTGCTCGTTGTGTGTTTACATCAGGGTTGTTTGCTACGGTTACGGGTGCAACTTGTAAGAACATCAAAGCCAAATGGAAAATATAACTCTAGCGAGAATTAAAAGAGATTTTCACATTTTTTGTGAAAGTTTTAAAGCTTCTATTTAAAGCGTGACATAGTGCACCAATTAGGTTTCCTTGTTTGCCATTGTTGAGCTTATTTGTTATGCTTTTGTTGCAAAACCAGTTAATAATTGGCCTGCACAATAACTCTCATGGATTTGTTGAGTCTGCTTTTCTTTTTTATGATTCTCCAGTGTAACTGATTAATTTACATACACTTATTCTCATCAACTGTCATAAAAACACTAGATACAAAGCCCTTATTTCAGAAAACAGTTTGCTTTTCTTAGTTTAGCTCTAGGCCTTTGCACTTAAAATACTCTGTTAACTAAATTCTCACTTGTTATTCATTTGAAACATAATACATAATAAAATCTTAAACATTCTACACAAATCAGTGGCATGGTGTTAAATGGCACAGATATTGATATGAATGTGTATCTTGCAAGATGCAACATCCCAAGGTGCGTCACATACCACCACAAACAGATTTTAAAGACTGTATTCAGCAGCAAGAAGAATAGGGGTGCCTGAGGCATTCCTTCGGCTATGCTGCCCCCGTTGGCGACCTCAGGCCAGTGTTTGGCTTTTCTGTAACCCTGCCATAATTTTGTTCATTTTTTTCAACCAGTGCACTGACTGTTTTAGTTATGTCAAAATCTTATCCTTTGGCAAAAAATACACTAAACAATTAACAAAAGGTGCATAGTGGTGAGGTACAGTGGTTGTTTTTAAGTTCACAAGCAAGATTGTTACATTATTTAAGTATGGCCATATACTTTAAAATACACTACGGTAATAGAACAGACATTCAAGAATTACAATTCTCTTTACAAAAATAAGCCATAATCTGGCTATTAACATTAATTTCATAATATTCAATTTAACATGTAAAACATGTCCAGAAATATGCATCTGTCAATATAACCCCCATGTCAATAGTTATAATAACCCAGACCGTGTGTCTGGCCCCGACCACCACTGCACGGCATCGTGTCTTTGCTATCCTCCTCTCTACTTATGTACGACTGTCAGTGCGTTTGGAAGAAAAGAAAAAAGACCCACGGCTGAATCCAGTGATCTGTTTTAATTGCTTGGAGTATGCTAACATCTATGTTGGAGTACTCTTCTTGCTTTCTCATAGCCAGCTACACACTGCGTGATTATCTCCCATCTTAGAACAGATCCTTTGCCATGAGAGCCTCATGAGACCATCTTGGGTTGTGAGTTTAAGTCAATGGATTGAGGTCATTTGATAGACACGGATCTAGTGCTCTCCCACAAAAAAGACCAAAGCCTAACTGTTTATTGTCTTTCAAAGTTATGATCGACTTCACAGCTGTTTCCTTTTCGTTATCCTACTCTGTCTCTTTTCAGAGTCTGACTCTGATAGCATTAGTGTTAATGCCTTTATCTTGGTGTCAATTCATAGCTAAACTTAAATCTTCGTTGGACCGTTCAGGCACGATTCTGCTGCAGCAACAAATCCTGCTGTCTGGCATCTTCCATCGTACAGTTTGACAGGAGTTGCTACCAAGATTGTATCATATTGAGCTCCCACAGGGTGAGATGTTCAAGTCTAGTCCAGTTTTTGTTTTGTCACTCACTGTGTGCTGGGCAATGGAAAATAGTTGAGACCTGGCCTGCTGGATAACATAGTGTAGTTAGATGTAGGAAAAGCTAGCCGATCAACTGGTTTTAGGACTGCTAGGTTGTTAAACTACAAAGGCACATTGCCTACAAACTGTGGAGTACTGTAACAAACCACGTAGCTCAGCTTCAGAACTCAGTTGAGTGGGGAAATTAATTTCTATCCGAAGTAATAAGCAAGCAGGTGCAGATGTTTATTGAAATGTAAAAATGAGTTATGTAATCAATTTTGAGTCACTGTTGTGTTATATTTGCTTGATTCAAGTTCTTAAATGTGACAGTAATGGAGAATAACATTTTTTCCCCCCAAATTCTTACAGAGGAATAATTAATGATAAATTTTTTTAAATGGCTGTCTTAATGTAGAAATGTTATAAACCATTGGTGCAAATTGCTGCAACATATGCAGCATTCAGAGTTAAAGCCTAAAAATTCAGGAAGTTAACAAATACATCTCACTTATAGATTATACTAAACAGTAATGTACTTATTCACCTTATAAATACTATGTAGTTACATTACATTGAACTTAACTTTCTTCACATTTGTGTACTGCATCAGGAAGAGGTATTTTACTTTTGCTGGGATGATATCATCTCATTTTGTTCTGATCTGAAGAAGCCTCTGACTGAAGACACTGTTGTACGACAGTCTCATGAAGAGGATGCTCAGGGTTCTCCATAATGTCCTTCATTTTATGAAGAAGAATTTTATGAAGTAAGAGTTCTCCCAAGTAGTGAAATAAGTAGTTTGAGCCAGTTCAAGCATTTAGCATGCTGAATTAAGTGAATCTTCATCAGCACAGACAGAGCATCTTCTTAGTGTGCATGAGATTAAGTAGTGTTTTAATTGGGTCATTCCTGCAACACTTTTGTAGCACTTGGATATATTGCACAGCTGTGGTTGCAGTATAAATGGGGTTTAATGATGGCTTCATGCCACAGCATTTTTCCCATGGCAAAACAACATGACAGCTTGGCTTAGTTGGAGATCAAATTGTGTATGCCACAGTAATAGGAAGGGGATGATGGAGCTTTCTTGACTCAAAGCCATGTAAGGTATAGATGTGTTATAAAGGGATAGGTGGGTAATAAATCTTCTTTCTGAAACAGTTTCTGCTGTAATTTGGTTGCATAACAGGGAAAGTTTTCATTTGACTTTTAAAGTCATTAGTTAGACTCTGTGAGCTTGTTAAGGCCATTATGTTTTGTTTATTTTCCTCCCTTTCCCCTGTCACAACCTTCTTCCATACTTTATAACCTATACATTGCTTTGACAACGTTTCATCACTGATTGGAACCAGACCTTTTTTCTAGTGTTTTTCGTCAAAGCATTTTACAAAACTTTTAGATAGATCCAGCAGAACAGAATAATGTAAATGAATTCAGTGGAAACTTGCTATTTCCCTTAATCATACAAATTTCCTAGTTTGGCCTCTTAAACCACACAGAAGACTTCCTTTCTCTCTTTCTGAGATGTTATATTCTTTTGGTTTTGGTAGATCTCTTTCTGTTCTGTATGTGTAGATAATTGGGTAAGGGGAGTAAAATGAAAGTTCAAGTATGCTGAAGTAAGACTATGCCACTTATCATGGCCGTAATTACCAAATTCAGTTGATAATAGAAATAAAGGATCAGCGGTGCCCCATTCAGCTATCTGCTGACTCACACATTGTCCTCCGCCTCACCCCACTTATATTCCCACACACACAGTCTAATTTAATCCTTTTTTTAATTCTTCCAATATATTAGTATCTCACAAACACGAAAAGCATTGCTCTCATTAATACATGCTCATTACTTACATTTTATGCGATGATTTGTTTTCTCGATCATTGCAGAAGCACATTTAACAGTCTTTTCTTCTGTCTCCTTTTTTATTGTACTCCCCTCTCTGTCTCCCAGTCCTGATGTAGTAAATGAGTTAACTCAGAGTCTGACTTGGCTGCCTAGCTGTGGTTTCAGAGCAAAGACTTGCAAAGTTGCCCGAGAGCCTTTCACTGTTTATCTTGGGGATAGCGATAATACTTCAGGTCAACCAGCCCCCAAATCATCACAGACGTTTTACAGCCTCAACACTGATTCTGTGAGTATTAGAAATGGCCATTATAGGAGATACAGCAAATGAGGGCAGTTGTTATAAGAGAATAAAAGGAATGTAGGGATTTGGAGAGTAGCCACGGGTAATTCAATTAAACATAATTACGTGTTGGATATTCCTCAAGAAGGGCTCCACTTTTTGAAGAAATCTTTGAACCATAGAACTGTTGGGATTAAGGAGAGGGCCAAGGCCGTGAAACAGAAGATTATGTTTGGCCTTTGGATTTTAGAAAATGCTGGATGACAACCATCTCCTTTATTGTGCCTTTCAAAAATATTCACACCCGCTGAACATTTTCTTCGTTTTTCAGGTTTCGTCCTCAAGCCTCAGTTTATAGCCGTCGCATAAAAAAAACACTATTCATGGTTTTACTTTTTTTTTTTACAAATAAAAAGTTTGGTGTGCTAATGCATTGAACCCACATTACATCTAAAAGCTCTAAATACAATTCTGTATAATCAGAGTCACCTTTTTAGTAAGTGTACTGTCTAAGTGTACTGACAGCTGTTCTGTGAAGGCCTCAGAGGTGTCTTCAATCCATCATCCAAAAGTGTAAACAGTGTTGCACAACTGCAAACCTACCAAGACATGGGCATCCACCAAAACCGGCACAATATTCAGAGAAAAAGTCAGGTAACTCCTGAGGAGCTGCAGAAATCAACAGCTTATTTAGGAGAATCTATGCATAGAACAACTCTCCACAAATCAAGGTATTATGGAAGACTGGCAAGAAAATTAGCCATTTTTGAAAGAAAGCCAAAAACCATGCCTGAAGAAAAAGCAAACATGTAGAAGAAGGTGCTTTGATCAGATGAGACCATAATTTAACTTTTTAGCCTACATGAAAAGAAAACTATGCTTTGTGTGGCAGAAAACTTGCACATCAGCCACCATGAGACATGGTGATGGTAGCACCATGCTGTGGGGCTTTTTTTCTTCTGGAGGGACGGAGAAGTTGGTTAGAGTCTAAGTGAAGATAGATGGGGCTAAGTACAGGACAATTTAGGAAGAAAACCTGTTAAAATGCTGCCAAAAGGCTAGAAAGTCAGGGGCACAACAACGGCGGGTTGACTTCAGCCCTTGTTCCTTTCACAAAACACACAAAGACGGTAAAAAAGGTGTAAGTGTTTTTTTCAAACTGGTTAATGCCAGAGCTACAGGCAAATAACTAAAATAAATAAAGTGTAGATAAAAGTGTATTCATGCTTCAGAACGGCCCAGTCAAAGTCTAGACATAAATCCAATTTAAAATCTGTAGCATAACCTGAAAATTAGTTCACTGATGCTCTCCATCCAATTTCACTGAGTTTAAGATATACTCCAAACATTTATACACTTGCTGCTGTATATAAATGGATGCAGCACTTATATCATTTTTTTGTATAAAAACTATAAGTCCACGATTTTTTCTTCAGGGTCACAATTATGGACTACTATGGACTAAATCCTGATAGAAAACATTGAAGCTTGATACCGTAATGTGAAAAAGTTCAAGGGGTTTTTAACACTTTTGCAAGTCACTGAACGCTATAACAGACTGATGACGACTATTATATTTTTCTGGGCTCCATATGTGGAAATCATGAGGCCATAAACATGTACTTGTTTATTGTGTTGTGTGGCTCAAAGCTACGTGGGAAAAAGACAGAATATCATTGCTGGGAACAATTTCAGAGGTTCTATGTCTTACCCAGCAGTTTTTATGTCTCAGCTTTGAATATTATCTACAAAAGGGGGACTGCGGGCATTGTTTCTGGCTCTATAATGTCAAATCAATACCTGGTGCATTTCAGGTTTCACAAATGAAAAATACAAGCTGATTTGATCAATGTACAAGGGGGGGGGGTATGACTGTAGGCTTGTACTGTTCTTGTAATACAAGAGAGATCCATAATGCAGGCTCACAGGGTGACATCAATCTATGAATCAAGAGGAAAATCAGCACTCTGTTGGCATAAGTTTCACACATTATAATGGCTGTATGAGACAGAATCTGAGGGTCGGGGTACAGGGCAAAGGTTAAGAAACTGTCAAAACTGCCATCAAAGTCACGATGGAGTTGTTCAATAATTAAAAACACTGACTGAGTGTGTCACTCTTATCTCAGAATGGAGCTCAGGAGACTAATGTGAAGAACTGTATAATATCATTTTAAAGGATAACCATCTGACAAGAATAAAACATTTTGACAGTTAACAGGTTGAAACATGAGACAACCTTTCAATCAAAAACAGATTGAGCTTAATCTACTCTGTGCAAATGCTAGGTGGGGATGTGTGCTCTAAAATAGAGAAGTATTTCATATTGTTATAATTTAATTAATGCTTTTTAAAGTGCTTTTTTGTAAACTAAATAGCTGATCAGTAATTGGTGGCTTTGTTGGAGCAATGGATTAGATTAGATTACATTAAATTTGATTAGATTAGATACCTTGAAAATACTCTTTTCAAACTCAACTTTTTGCCATTAATGTACCAGATAATAGTGTCTACTTGGTGCATTTCACACAATGTGCCCTAGATGAATAAATTATCTCAAACATTCAGCAGAATACCAGTCCTTTTTAGCCACAAAAACCAAATAAAACAAAACAGTGGAGACAGGTACAGCTAGAAGGGACAGGATATAAGTGTCTCCACAGGTTGTGGTAGATAACAACTTCTGATAACCATGACCTTTGAAATGGGCTTTATTTTTACCCTGACTGTTTTTGCACATTTAAAAACACATACGTTGGACCAAAGTACTGAACTTAAACCAAAAACTGAAATGAAATAATTCATCTCGTTAAACAGAGTAATACAGAACAGATAGAATTGATTGGTAAAAATTAAAATCATTTAAAATTGATCAAATAAAGTAAAATTCCAATTCAGCTGAGAAGAATACAACTAATTGTTTTTTGTTTCAAGCACTACTAGAATAAAGTCCCAATAAAGTTAGACGGGCAGTTATAATCGTTTATTAGTTTTGTTCTTGTTTGACGTGAGTGTTTGTGTTGAAGTATGGTGATTTCAGATTTTATTAAAATAAACTAGGGGCTTTGTAAGATCAGGTTAATATCTAAATCTTTGCTGTTGTGAACTACGGGCCACATTTTCTCAATCCTGGTAAACAGCAGACACATTTTCACCAAACAGAAATTATCTCTTTTTTTGTTTATCATAGATTTCAACATTTGTTTTATACATCTATGCTTTGATGCTTTGCCAAGAGTTCAACGAACTCTTTAACTGAATGCTGAGTTTAAATTTTTAAGGTCAGTTAGCAGTTATGCAAAGAGAGAAAAGGACAGCACCCAGGATAGATCCTTGAGGAACTACACATATAAGGGTGTAGTTGAAGAATGTTCATTTATCTGAAGTGAGAAACCCATTTCTAACAACTATGACCCAAACAAGGGTAAAGCAGAACCTTTTACCACCCTGTGCTGTTGAAGTCATGAAAGGAGTCATGAAAGGAGAACATTATGTCACATGTTTAACAGAGGTCCCTAAATCAGCAGCCAATTGAAACCTTTAAAGCAGTCAGTACATTGGAATGTTTTGGAATCACACAGAAGATAGTTATATTTCCTTAGAAGTTGGCCTTTATGTTTTAAAAGATGGATCCAGTTTTTGTTAATTTTAAATTCCATAAAAAATAGTAGGAAAATACGTGACCTTTTGTTCTAAAACTTGCTTCACGAGAATTCCTACAGCTCAGAGCACAGGAACAATTAACATTTCCTTTGGGTCTCATGGTTACATCACTGCCAAACAGATGAGGAGTGTGGCTCCACTGCTTTGAGTGATTTGACATTTGATGCTGGACTCAGCGCTAATTGCAGCCTGCCCTTTCTCCACAGAAGACAGTTCAGGGTGAAAAACCTTTAAAGTCTGAAAGGGTGGACTGCCAACCTTCGCTTAAATATTCTTCATTTTGGTTTACATATCTTACATGGCAACTTTGTTTTACCTCTATGATCACGTTTTTTTGTATACTAAGCTATTTTAGAATTAAAATATACGCAAATGTCTTTCCAAGCTATGTTCTTTCTAGTTTCTATTTTATTTTGCTTTGGTTCATTACAGTCACATTTTGCACTTGGCAAAAAAATACAAATATTCTTCACAATAATGTTGCTGCATTAAGGACACATAAATTTAGTTAACAATGAGTCATTAGCCTCATGAGTTTAGTGCAATTCAACTGCTTGTACACTCTGCAACTATTGTATAATTGGTTTTTATCAGTTTTAGTCATTCTTTTATTAAATACCCTTCCATGCATTAGTGGAATATATAGAGGTCTTATTAATATATGCTGTGGATAATCATGGTTAATGGGTTTTTTCATGATCATGAATATTATCATGATTATCCTCCCACACTAATATGTACCAATTACAAATATAATGTAAATAGTGGTTTGTTTTGGGCCCAATGGATGGTTTTTAGTGCATCTGCAAGATCTTCACGTGGGGCTAGAAAGCCGTTTTTTATATCCAACAATTTTTACACTGAGGTGATCAATTGAATGTGTACTAAGTGCATCCACATTTTTTTTAATAATACATTTACTTGGAAAAAGTTTTGAAAAAGAGCTCAGTTTCTAACTGAGGATTCCTTTTAATACTTATCAGATTATATCACTAAATAATCACAAATGTGTTTAATTAAAGTGATTTTTTTTTTGCTAATAAAATGTAGAAATGTTTTTGTTTGAGGACATAGAATGTAATAAGAAACTACATAAAAAAATAATGTCACTTGGTTTTATATTTTTTATGTATTTATTTATTTTGTTCTTTTTTTTAACCTTTTGTATAAATTATTTTCCAGGGTTAGGGATAGAGAACTCAGGAACTTATGAAGATTCAACTAAGAATCCTGAAATTTGGCAATTCTTGGAGATTCATGTTATTCGTGGTCTGTGTGGAACAGGGTACAAGGCAATGAAACATTTACCTTGGTTGATTGGCCTACCCTAAGTTTATAGTCAAACCTTATGTAAAGGTTCTCCTACCTGTCTGGACTAAAACCACTCATAATGATAATCATGTCTAATCTTTGTCTTTCCAGCAATGTTTACGGAGGTTCCCCATGATATGACTGCCCAGAGAGGTCAGGATGTGGAGATGGCCTGTTCCTTCAGAGGAGCAGGAATGCCATCCTATTCCTTGGAGATCCAGTGGTGGTACATCAGGAACCATCTGGAATGGATGGACCGACAGCCCTGGACAACGAATGAGGTATTTTTCAAGAACTTGGATTACGATTTGAAAACTGGTTGTTGAAAGCAAACTGATCTACTTATCTACTGTATAGAGTACATAATGTCTAAATCTATTAGAATTTTTTTTCTTTGGATGTAAAGTTGTTTTAACTATTTACTGACTAACTGTACTAGATATTTTGGTAACAATTAAAATCAGTGTTTTGGTATTGTACTATAGCCCAGTTTTAGTAATATTTAACAGCTTTGCTTCATATTTCATGTATAAATGTGGTGAATAATTTAAATGTAAAAAGGTTTTCACAAGATGACTATCAATGTCTAATGTCTATATTAAGAATTTGTTAGATTTTATCAAAGGGGTCAACCGAGGCTGATTTTCAGCATCAGTGTTTCAGGATTGATATAGTCAGTACACATAGATATAAAAAAAAATCATATGTTCCATGTGTTTTTTTCGGAGCTGAATAGGGACAGTGACGGACCGACCTGAAGCAGTCATAAAAAAGATGTCCATGGATGTCCAGTGTTTGGAAGAAAGCGGCAATATCAAGACTATAGAGCACAGCACCTGTATATCTCATGCAACTTTTTTCTCCTCTCTGCTCTGACATTTAAATGTTTTCCTAATGTCTTTCGACCCTCAGTGTTTTTGGTGTCAAAAAACTGAGGCTGCTAAATGTTTTCCAAATTTGGGATTTTTAAAAGCTTAGTTTTAATGTGTCCATTTAGACCGTAGATGAGAATAATTATAACAATAGTTTTAATAATTTTCTGCCCAAAGTTGAAAATGATGCAAAAAGGAAAGTACCTGAAAATTTCAGGATAGTTATGGTATATCAAACAAGGCATCAAACTCTGGCATCAGTGGGTGACTATGATGACTATCCAGGAGAAAAATTGGGATAGTAAAGTTTCAAGCTTGACTTTGAGTTGAAGAGGTGAAGATGTGAAATGTTGTTTGAGAGCAATAGCTTAGAGATCTTGTGCCATACCCAGAGATTTAAAAGCACTGTCTACCACTAATTTACCAGAGTGGTAAATGTCCGCTTTTGACAAGAACTGAGATTCAGAAAATGAAAATTATGGCAGCATTCTGGCTGTTACTGTGATCCATACACTGCACTCCCAACACTTGTACAGCCTGCTTGATGTTAGCACTGCTGTAGTTGTGTAAAACACAGACACAGTGAACAGCAGCAGCTAAAAGTCTCACTTTTCTCCACATATAAAATCTCTTTCACTTGTTAAGGTTTAACTATATTATTGTAAATTACCTGTCAAAACGTTCTTCCGAGGACACCATCTGTAATGGGCCTAATACTCTATAAATCAGTCTACAGTTAATCTTGTTCTTTCCTAACCGGTCAAGCTAATCCTACAGAGGTAGAGGAAAAATTTGTTGCAACTGCAGCTAATTACATTTAGTCAACATGCAAGAAGAATGTCTGGAGAGAGTGACTACTGAAATAAAGCAATCAGGCATCAGCAGACATTTGCATTGGCAAACTGCATGTTAAAAAGTAAATAAAAACCATAATTTTCCTTAACTGAAAAACTACTCATAAACACCAACGGATGTCTCAGTAATCTGGTTCCTGACTCTGCTAGGGCTATCTGTCATTGCAGTGGCATGAACTGTGTTGTTTCCCTCAGTGTTCCCTTCAAGGAAAATTGTTGCTTGCCCTGAAGTTCAAATTTAAATTGTTTCTTAATCCTGGGGCAAAATGTGTTTTAATTGGAGAAACAGTTTGTTTTTGGTTAAAAATCGTAAACGTTTTCACCCATTTGTGGGTGAAAATAAATTATTAGCTGATAAAAACTTTGACTTTATCAAAAGTATAGCATGTCTCTTTCTCTATAAAGATGTAAATGCAAGGTTTCCACGCACAATTTGGAGTTAAAAAATGTTTTAAGTTTAAGGGAAGTTGGCAAAAGGAAAAGAAAAGGGAGAATTCAAAAGGAGGCAGGCCTTTGAGGTTCTGTTGGTAAAATTACAAATAGACTGAATTTAAATAGCACTCTTCTAGTCGTACCGACCCCTCAAAGCACTGTACAGTCGAGCCACATTCACCCAATCGCATTTACAAACATCCACACATGTCCCAGCTCAGTGGACGGGGGAATCGTTGCCGATCTGTCCAACGCAGCCTTAAGGTCATGTCTCTCGGAGAGGCACCAGCCTGTTTTTATCTGGTGCAGGAGTTGGGCGTTCACTGGTTCCTCTCTTTGGAATGCAAAACTGAATTGTAAACAATACCAAATATACATTTTGCTGGATGCGCTGGATTCTGTTTTTACAGCAAGAGCATGAAAGTAAAACAAAACTACGCCTGCTGGAACTTCAAAGATTAGACCAGGTGTCTCCAACTCCAGTCCTCCAGAGCTGCTTACCTACAACTTTTGGAAGCCTCTAAGGGTTGGAGGACAGTAGCTCTAGAGGACTGGAGCTAGAATTCTCTGGATTAGATGATGCAAAACACAAAAGGTTCAACCGGCTAATCACAACCAATTGGTATTTGGCTGAGGCAGAACTTTTTTGATGCTGCTTAGTGTCATCAGTTCATCACCCTCTCAGTCTAAATGAGCACTGAGAGCTCAGCTCAGAGAAACTGCACCATTACCTCATCAGGCATCTTTAGTTGGTCGTTAAGAAAACTAGATTCTGCTGTTCTTTCAAACCCCGTTGTTTACATTTTAGAGAAGATTCAGTTCCAAAACAAGATGTACAATACATGCACTCATTTTGAGAAATAAAAAAGTGTGCATTACATTTCAGAGGCTTACTGGGTTTCAAACTAGCACAATAAACTCATTCTTTACAACATATATTCATGGGTATCTGAACGAACACCTCAGCACACCAGCATCATAGTCATAAACACTGTATATCCTGACAGCCTCAGGCACACAATCTGTTGAACAAATTATTTTAGCTCATTCTAATGTTATGATGAAGGTCTTCTCAGCAGTCTTTGTCAGAGTGTTCATATGTCTGCAAAATGTCAGATTTCTGAGTGTGCACAATGCCATTGCCACCTCAAACCTTTGCAAAAACTGGAAATCAAGCACAAAATTCTAACCGGTGCATCTCTAAGAACATGTAATTCATGTAGATCAATGTGTTTACTCTTCCTGTTGATGATATTGACATCATATGTTTGTTATCTCAGCTAAACATTAAGATATAAGCTTTAGATCTAAGTTGATTCTTTCCTGCTTTCTTGTTTGCTATTTTTCTTAGGTGGCTCCTGAGGAGGAAACACCAAAGGATGCTACAAAAATAAGTGTGAGTCAGTGCTCTATGTGATGCAGGGAAGGTCATTATGTTTGTCTTTGTGTTACATGAGTTACTTGAGATACAGCAGGAAATTGTTATTACAGTTTTTGCTCAGGAAGATCCACAGATTGTCAGTTCCATGTAGCTCACAGTGCAACCAGTGCTCCAGATATAAGATCACACATTAACACACTCATCTCATCCTAGATGGCTTTGTAGTATCACTGTATCAGCCAGAGTGCTGGCATTGCTGGCGCACATGGGTGGTTAAGTGTCCTCCTCAAACGGGTGAGGCTTGCAGTGCATCGCCTAAGATTCTAAAGAAAACCCTCTTTGTCTTTATGGGTGCAATGACACATTCCAATGACAAAGAGAGGTGACAAAGTAGGTACAAGATTTTGCACATCCTTGTATTTCCATAAAGCCTCCGTATATAAATGAAATGTGGCAAAACCTGGTGATTACTACAAATATTTCACTTAAAATTAAATTTCAACTGCAGAAGAGAGTACTTTTATGGACTAATGCACATTACATTTAGGTACTATTAATTGATTTTTAATTTCAAGAGTTATTGGATTTAGGTGCATTTGAAATCAAAGCTCTATGTGTAAAGAAAAAAACTTACTTCATTTTTCAGAAGAATACACGGACACAAACATGAATCCTCTCTCCTTCCCCCTGACAGACTAGCTGCTGCTGAGTTGCTGTAATGAAAGCACCAGCTGCGGTTTGAGTGACTGAGTTCATGTATGACTGTGTTGTGTAGGTGGAGTCAAACACTGCAGGCTGTAAAATCATTATAAGCTCTCGCTCGATGTCTAAAAGAAGATGGCTCATGTCCACTAAGTCAAACAGAAGCACGACAGATCCTTACATGTAAAGACACAAACTCCCATGTAGCATTGACTATTAAGTCACACGATCACAAACGCCAGGGGCCGTCGCTGCACACACATACACACACAGGTATCATACACAGGTATCATAAGGAGACACACACAGGTATCATAAGGAGAGTGGTGTGTGATAAATGAGAGTCGTTTTTATATCTTGGAACCTCAGATCTCATGATATCCCCAGACTCCTCTTCTCAGGAGTGTTGCTCTGTGCACTTCCTAAGCTTTTACCTCCAAAAGTAGTCTCTTCATACTTTCAAGGTACCAAATAAAATTAGTTCAGCAGCATCTTTGTCTCACTCTCTGGGAGTGGAAGTGATGAACTCAGTGAAAGTGAGTCTGTGGAGTATTTTCAGCACCAAACCCATGCTGTAGCTTTTATGTTGTTTCTTTGAACCTCCTTTATTTTATCTTCTGTTGTTATATAAATGTAATCTATAGAGTATTTTCTTTGGAATGAGGAAAAAAGATTTGATATGATAGGCAAACATCTTTGAGGAAACAGATCATTAATATAAAGACCTCCTGAGGTTTGTGAACTCTTCCTCTTGACTAAATGCTAATGCCAGAAATATGCTAATACCTTGCAACAACTGTCAGCTCAGACTTTCAGTTGGTTATACAGTATACTCCAATGAGACCAAATTAAAACACCTTGTGTACTTTCCCTGCAGGCCTCTGAATCATTCCGCTATTGTAAGCGTAGCGTTAGCATATATTTAAAGCTACATAAAGTAAGGACTTCTGCTGCGGTGTTTTGACACCATATTAGCTTAGCAACGTCGTCTTTCCAAGCCACAACTGTGCAGACTTTTTTAGTTTTTAAAATCACCAGTGATGTTTAGCATGTTATCATACAACCACTTGAATATGTTCAGTTCTAAAAGCTACCCTTACTGTAGAAAGCCCCTGCATCAGAAAGCTCACTGATTTTGAAATTATTCAGCTTTTTCAAAGTAAAATCAGCATCTAGAAAAAGTATTTTTTACCTCCATTTTGTCACATTAGAACCACAAACGTCCATGTATTTTTGGGATTGACCAACACAAAATAGTACAGAATTGTGAAGTTGAAGGAAGATCATGCAGTTTTTATATTATTACAAAAAAGATCTGAAAAGTGTGAGTGTATTTGTATCCCCCCTTAACTTTAAATGAAATCCAGTGCTACCTAATGCCTAGATTTTACCTAATTAGGTACTAGTCCACCTATGTGTAAATTATTCTGTTTAAATACAGCTGTTCTGTGAAGGCCTCAGAGTATGGTACTATATCTCAAACTTACCAAGTCAAACTGCTGGCTGGGCAAGAAGAGCATTAATCAGAGAAGCAGCCAAGATTCAGGTGAAAGAAATTATTATTAGTGGTGTAATCCACAAATCTGGCCTTAATGGTAGAATGGCAAGAAGAAAGCCCTGTTTGCAGTTTGCCACAAGTCTGATCAGAGGAGGCTTCAATAAACATTTTGATGTGGCAGAAAATGAACGCAGCACATCATGCCAAACACTCTATTACCATGATGACACATGATGGTGGCCGCATCATGCTGTAGGGACAGTGAAGCTGGTCAGTGTTGATGGGAAGATGGATAGAGATAAATACAGAGCAATCCGTAAAAGGAGACCTGATAGTGGTTGAAAAAGACTTGACACCTTCATCCAAATGATGCAATCCAACCACAGTGACACATTGAAATTGTTAGAAAATTCATTTAAGATCAAATCAGTGATGAACAGTGCATTAGTTCATCTGTTATAGTTCAGTTATTGTTCAGTTATTTAATTTAAGGCTCAAATCTCATGATAAATTCTTACTTTTCTTATTTGAAACTCTCTTTGCCAGGTTGTGAAGGTCGTAGGCAGCAACATCTCCCATAAGCTCCGCCTCTCCCGGGTCAAAATGTCTGACGAAGGGACTTATGAATGCCGCGTGATCGACTTCAGCGACGAAGCCGGCGCCCGCCACCACCGCGTCAGAGCCTACCTACAGGTGGTGCCGGAGAGCGGCGTCGCTAACTCTGAGCACAGCAGCAACTTTGAGGCCATGGACGACACCAAGAGGGGGGCGGTGTTTGTTGACAGGGAGTCGCTTGGCGGCGCCAGGGAGCACAGCCATCACCAGACCCACGGGCATCACCAGGAGCACGGCAAGCGGCCTCAGTCGGCCGCCCAACACGGCCACAGTCACGGCGGTGGTCAGCAGCACAATGCAGGCAGGGAGCTGAGGAAGAGGGACGTGGACAGTAACCACAGCCACAGTGACTGCTCCAATGAGCCAAGCTGTGCACTCTAAAGTGTTGTTACACCTGAGTCAGAGGTTCTAGAAAAGATTATATAACATGATGTTTCGTCACAGCGTAAAAAGATACCTCTCTCACACAGTGCAGGCCTGTAGAGAAATCCAGAATCCATTGAGATGTATAATATGGCTTATAAGGAGGACAGAGGTGTGAACTGTGAAGGGAGAGTGTTTCGTCTTAACATTCAGTGAGGGGTGGGTGGGGGCGTGTAGATCTAGGCAGCTTTACTGTTTCTGATCTCAGCATCCACAAATATCTAAACTACTAAAATAATATGAAACAAAAAAACTTTAGTCTATTAACCAGTAAATATGTTGCTTGTACTCCAGATACTGTAAATTACACAGTCCTTCATGATCGTACACCTTCCACTGCCTTACTCTGTCCCTCCGTACGCCCAGACAAACAGGATAGTGGAACATTTGTAACTTGGTTTCATCTCTGTAAAATAACTGAAGTGCTTTTATTTACAGAATCAACAAAAATCTGCTGATCTCTTTCTAGTCCGGCTTTATTCCTTCAGCTCTTGTGCCATTATTTTACTGTGTGTATTCATGGGTATTAATACGATGTAAAAGCTGCATACACCGAAAAGTTGGCATATTATTTCCCCCAGTGTTTGTTCCCAGAGGAGAAAAATTAGCTTCTTTCAGCAGGAATTCGTCAAGGTCCCCAAACAGCAGCCTGTCTGATTAAGGACAGATTCTGTCTTCATTTATTTGGCTCTAATTGAATAGTTCCGACAAAAAGGGGGATTTCAATAAAAACAAAAATAAACTCAAAGAACATCGCGGGCTGTTCCACAGCACTTTGGAAACTAGAACTTTTCTACCCAGCTTAGTGCTGCAGGTCCAATCACAGTTTAGTAATCAGTTAAACCGTTCCATGTCAGGTGTACTAGTTTGGAAAGGCAGGAAAAGATCTGATTATTGACTGTAAATATATAGCCAGATTGTGATCTTGGTTGAATATACAGGGCCCTGCAAACACCTCAAATTTGAATGTATTTTATTTGGGATTTTATGTGTCAGACAAATACAAATTAGTGCATAAAGTGTAGTGCATATAGTGCAAATAGTGTAGTGGAAGAAAAATGATACAAGGCTTTCAATTTGTTTTTCATAAATGTAGATTTCTGAAAGGTTTGGTGTGCATTTTGGGAATGGGCAGTGGGTCCAGGGTAGGTACCTAGGCACCTAAAGCTACCACCAGTTTGAAATTAATGACTTGGCTTGGGTAATTGTGACAAAAATGATTACTATGAATCCAGCCTTGATTTTGTCTACAGGTTAACCATTTGAAGTCTGCGGGTTTTTGTTTGTAAGGGAGGGTTTTCCTGCACTCCTTCCCTGAAAGAGCTGGCATTTAAGTAATCTGGATAGATTTATGGTGCGTGTTCTTCATACTTGAAAGTCGGATTTCCGAGTTCCCAGTCAGAAAAGCAACAAGAATGCTCCACTTAATTTGGAATTCTGACCAAGAAAGTCAGAGTTTGCCAATCTGCCAATGTGACAGCAATCTGCATCAGTGTCTATTTCCTCCCTGTGTCAGCAGTTGGAAAAACCACCTATTGTAGCATTTACAACTGAGGCTTTAAGGGGAGCCTTTACCAGCTTTTGACATTTGGAGACTGAGATTTTTGCCCATTTTTATTTACAAAATAGCTCAAATATTACATCCCCACAGGATTATGGTGCCATTAGCTGTATTTATTCTAAGATTAAATTACCTACAACCAGATTTAATGATTTTGGGGCTTTTAAAGGCATTCGGTTGCAATGGATTTTATTGAGGGTTTCAAAGTAGGAGATAAATAATGATGCCCTTTGCATTTTTCAGCTTTAAGATTGTAAACCACATGCCATTTTCCTTGAACTTTATAATGTTGCACTACTTTCTGTTGGTTTATCATATAAAATCCCAGTCAAACACAGTGAAGCTTGTAGCTCTAACAAGACAAAATGTGGAAAAGTTTAAACACCATGTAGGTTGCCTGGTTCTCTCATTGATTATTAAAAAAAAGCCTCAATCCTCTCTACTACAAGCCTCTAATCCACTCTGTAGATAAAACTGTATATTATGAAACAAAGTAAGTGCATGTTTAGTATTTTTCTTTAAAAAATGTTTCTATGTTTTTATTCCTTTATTCTTGCTCATGAAATGCTTATGACATTTTTAAAGCCATCCTTGTTGCTTTCCTACTCTCCAAAAGTGCTGTACAGACAGATGAATGACACATTTTCGTTATAGCTGCTCAAAAAGGGGCTTTCCCCTATGTATCTTAGTACTTGCAGTGTTTCTAGAGCTACTGTATGTAGAGGGGTTGCAAACAAAGTAGCCATCTGAGAGACCATTGCACTTGTGGCATTTTCCCAACTCTGCGATAATCTCTTTGCATGGATGTTTGTGTGAAGCTCAAAGTGTTGTGTGTAAAAGCTGAAAGGAGAGCGCAGTGTGAACGCTTACTCGGAAATATTTCAACCTGAATCGATCTATTTAGGTAAAGGCTGTAAATATGTTAAAGAATCCACTGAGCAATGAGAAAGAGAAGTTTACGAAAAGACGTTGGCGAAACACTAAAACTGACTTTCTGCTTCTTAATGTCATCTATTTTCCAAGGCCATGAGCGGTTTTACCTCTGCTGTATCTACTAAGAGGAACGAGATCACTCCTCTTTCTGTGAGCAGTCACTGTTTGCAGACAGAAAGATGGATTTAATCAACGATTGTTTGTTTGATCGTTTGTTTATCAATCAGTAACTTTAATTTGATGTTTCCCAACAAACGATTTCTGTTGAGGAACAGGTAACATGTACATTTCTTCTAGAATGTTTGGTCTCACACTACGTGTATGGCTTTATCAAATGAAATAAATTGTATATGAAACATGAATAAATTGGCTCTTATTATTTATTTGAAAAGGTGATTGACCCTCTTGAACTGTAGCCATCAAGACTTTTTCCCTCTGTTGTTAGTCACCTCTGGTTTTGCTTTCAGCTCTGCATGTGTCTGTCTGTGCGCATTAAGAAGAAAACGGCGTTAAGCTGTTGACTGTGTGTAATGGGTGCTGCCAAACATCTCCCCTCCCTCTGCAGCTGATGACTAATGGTGCTATTGTCAGCAATGGCAGCAGGATAAATAGCAACAGCACAGGAGGAGATAAAGAGGCGCTATGCTGCGCTCGCTAGCATTAAAGCCTGCCCAGCCACATACAAAACATGTGGCGATCTTGTCAACCCCCCCCCCCACACACACATGCAACCACCAGAAGTTGCATCATTCATTACAGAGCACGGAGGTAGGCACCATTCAGGTGCTCCCATCACTAAGGGGACGTGATAACAAAGGTGGCTTCCTGTTTTCTTCATTTACACATGATCTCTTGAGCCCTACCAGATTTCAGTGGTATAATGTATGCGATTTGGACTCAGTTACACAACTTTGTGCCTAAAGCCATCATTAACAGGACAGGGATTATCCATGCTTTGTGTACGTAGCTGCAGCTGCCACAGTTTTCCAAAACAAAAGGCTGTTTTTTCTAAAAACCAAAAGTTACAAATAATTTGAGCCTCTGTTAGTACTTTCATGACTTCTACATAGAACTTTTTATTCATACTGACCACTCAAAGTGCTTTACACTGGAGCTGCTTTCACCCAGTCACACTCACAAACGCACAGACAATTATTTACCCATATGCAGATCAGTATGTAGGAAACTTGGGATTAGGTGCCTTGCCCAGGGGCATATCACATGTTAATAAGTCGTAAAAGTACATGAAAGCCCTACAGTTACAGCTACAATTGTTCAACTCCCAATATGGTTTATTAGCAAAATGTCCCAAATGTTCAAATGTTTGCAATAAACAAATTACACCATAACAATTTAAATTGTTCATTAAAACTAGTATTAGAGGGTTTTAATCCAAATTTAACACTAAATCATACTTTCAATGCTTTCTGCAATCTTAACACTATTCAATTCCCTGACAGGGAAAAGAGGACACATCTACAAATCAGGTGTGGTCTCAGAACAAAACAAGGGCTCCATCAGTTGTTCCAGGCACGCTTGAGACAGAGCACCTCAACTACCTTGACTCATTGGATGTTAGAAATATGATTAAGGCAAGAGAATGCTAAACATAAATGCAGAGAGGAGATCATTGCCTTACAAAAACAAGGAAGCCTAATATAAAAAAAAAGATCCCTGGACAGGCCAGAAAGAGGAAGCCATCAACAGTTGTCACCATATTCTTGGAGAGGGAGGTGGTCAAAAACCCTCGAGTCACTGGAAAAGAACTGCAAGACGTTTAGATTTCAGTATCTGCAGTAAGCCAGATACTAAACACTGAAGGGCTCCATGCTTAAACTGAAACACACAATCTACTACTGACTCAAAATCACTACAAATGTCAGCTGCAATTTACTCATAACTCAATAAATCAGCCAAAAAGAGGTTTTTGGATTCTGTTTCTGTGGTCCAAATCTGTACCTTTTTGTGCCTGTAGATCTGTGATATATTTGCAGGAGGAAGAAGCATATGTAAGCATATATAAGAGATAAAAAAGCTGGCATCATAGTCACCCAAAAAAAAGGAGTTGCAGCACCCAAACCCAAGTACACTGCTCAAAAAAATAAAGGGAACACTTAAACAACAGGCCTCCATTGGTTAATAAATTTGATTTCCATTGATGATTTTTGTGTGATTTTGTTGTCAGCACATTAAATTTTGTGCAGAAGTATGCAATGAGACTATTTAATTCATTCAGATCTAGGATGTGTTATTTGAGTGTTCCCTTTATTTTTTGAGCAGTGTATATTTATAAAGGCCTCACTCTATGAGAAGCAGGCTGAGCTTGTTCAGGAATGCTGCAAGAAGCTGGTGTGTAGTTAGCAAAATGGTGCTTTACTAAGTACTAAGATGCTTCTCATGAAGTGGTTGAATAATATGGAGACTGTAGCTTCAATTATTCTTGACAACAGAAACTGAAACCACATATTTGAATTTATTGTTGATTTTCTCTAATCTACACAGGGCACCTGTGAGACAAATTGAACCTGTTGGTGCAGGAGCTTATAAATCTTTTAGTTTGCCAAACTGATGAGCTCAGACATGTTTTGAGAAGAATATGTTTAAGTAGGGAATCTCCCATTGGAATCATAATCCATAAATTTTAAAATGATCGGTATTCGCATCACTGACAACAAATAACTCTTATCTGTTGTTGGTGTACTGTCTGGGGTTTTATGTCGTGTACACCCCAATGAGCTAGCAAGCCCTGGTTTGAGTAGCCGCAAAAACAAAAAAACTATGGCTTCCCAAAGCAAGAGTGACTGTGAAAACTTACACACTAGACCTCAAGAAATTTGGATATGTGCCTCTCGACTGTCTGTGTAGGCAAAATCTGGGGCCTTGATTTTAAAATGAATTCAAGGCCCCATGTCCGCAGCATTTCTGGTATGCCTGAAATTCCACGACAGGACACCTGAAAAAAAAACCCAAAAAAACAAAATGAAATAAAAATTGAACTCTTATCTGCAAGAAATATTTTGGACCACTTGGCAATAATAGGGTCCTTTCTTCTGGTTCAGGAGTGGCTTAACACAGAGAATGCTGTAGCCTATGTCCTAGATACATCTGTGTGGAGTCAAATTCCTTGTTTGTATGTACAAACTTGGCAATAAAGCTGATTCTGGTTCTGATTCTGATTAAAGCACTCACACGCAGCAGTTCATGCGTTTGTGAATCAACCCCTCAATCCTTGGTTGGGCTTTGCTTCAATTAAAATCCTGTCAGTCATTTTCTATACCGCTTCTTCAATAGTGGGTCACGGGGAAGCTGGTGCCCATCTCCAGTAGTCTATGGGCAGGAGGCGGGGTACAACCTGGACGGGTCGCCAGGGCAGGGCAAGAAACAACAAACAACCAAGCACACACTCAAGGGCAATTTAGAGAGACCAATTAACCTAAAAGGCATGTCTTTGTACAGTGGGAGGAAGCCAGAGTACCCAGAGAGAACCCACACATGCACAGAGAGAACATGCAAACTCCATGCAGAAAGAGCCATGGCTGGGAGTTGAACCCAGGACCTTCTTGCTGCAAGGCAACAGTGCTACCAACTGCGCCACCATGCAGCCCTCAATCAAAATCCAATTCAATTAAAATAAAAAACTTTATGTATCCCAAAGATAATCTTAATAATGTAACTCATTTTATGCAGGCTGCTTCAAAAAGTTGTTGCAAGTGTTGACAGCTGTGGGCAGGAAGGACCTACTGCAGCAGTCTGTCCAACAGGGAACCTGAAGAAGCCTATGACTGAAGATGCTCCATTGCTGCACGACATTCTGACATCTAAATGCTGCAGCTTTCCCTGCCAATTTTGCATATTTCTGCTACCACACATTTTCCTTCCACTCAACCTTCCATTAATATACTTGGATAAAGAACTCTGTGAACAGCCAGCTTCTTCAGCAATCACTGCTGTCTGCTTGGAATCTGTAAAGTCAGCAGTTTTCCCTTTGACTATGTTGGCTATAACTTAACATTTTTGTATTAAAAATGCTTTCTTTTATTGGTCTTATGAAACATTATAATTTTCTGATAAACAGAATTTTGGGTTTATGCCATAAATCATCAAATTAACAGACATAAAAATTTGAAATGCATTACTGTGTTTAACAAATATATATAAAATAATATAGTTTTTCAATTTAAATGCTGATATAAATTTACTTTTATAGATATTCTAACTTACTGAGATACTCCTAAAACATGGATGGACCGTAGATTGGTATTTACATACTTGGTATTCATTTTATAAGATTAAGACTAGGACTCAGTGTCAGCATAAAAGCCTATTCTTTGTTGACTTGGATCTGTACAGAGGACATAAAAGTCCTGATAGAGCCATCCTTAACCCTGACTGTTTTTCTTATTTGACACATTAAAAGGGGTATATATAATATATATATATATATATATATATATATATATATATATATATTTTATATATATATTATATATATATATAAAATAATATATATATATATATATATAGAACTTTAACTAGGTCTTATAATAAAACATTAGGCCAAGATGCACACCTGAAAGCCAAATCTCTTGCGAGAAATGTGAAAAACATAACAGACTGGATTAATGACAAGAAAATAACATTTTTTTTGTAGTTTTTTTTGTAATTACATTTAGATTTAACCCACACACAAACATAGGCAACAGGTGAATGTTTTTATGTTGTCAAATTGTTAATTTATTTAAACCAAGCAGTGTGATATAGTCACTTCTTTGAAGAATAAAGAAATGACATGAAAATTAAATTAGCATTTACAATGGGCACCTGTCAGACAGACAGATGAAATGGGAAGCATCAGACCTGTGAGCATGCATAAAAAAACCGACCAGCTTTGTTCCTGGGTTGGACCTTTGCACAAATGTTAACATTTGCTTTTTTATCCAAAACCATGACGTTAAACACAGGCAAACATAAAAGTTATCAGATTCTTTTTTTCAGTTAATTGAACCATTGCAGTCAAGCTGAGGCCGTCTCATCAATCAGCAGCTCATTCAGATGACTGGCTTGTTATGTGTAAGAGAGTCCGAGCCAAACTCCTCCCTCAGCAGCTTCAGCACGTTGTCCGAGTACTCGTCTCTTGGCCTGCCCATCCCGCTCAGCTGCAGAGGCTGGAGGTCGGGGTGGGGCGGTGTGTAGGACGAAGGGCAGTGGATCTCATTTAATGTAAACCAGAAGGTGTCCGGATCCACCTGGATTAAGTGTCGAAAAACGCTGTGAAGGAGGAAAAAAGATGTTGACTTTGGTTAATGTCATGTGACAGAGTAGCTGTTTTTCTACACCTTATATATAAAACAGTATTGTAGTGGACAATTGTTCTACAAGTACTACTACTGGTGTAACTGATGGGATCACTTAAGTCGCAAAATGCTTTAAGTGTTCCGAGTTTTTTTTTTTACCTTCAAATTCACGGATTTTAATTTTCACGGAGGCAAAATTAATCACGTTTTTACGGCATTCAGTTTTACCATGTTCAGTATTTCACAGCTTCAATTGATTTCAAGTTCATTTTTGTTACTCTGACCTCTCATATGATAATACATTACTAAAATAATATAAATTTGTGTTATACATTTAACTTCCATACAGGCTTAATAACCTGGATGTAATTATCAACAACCTTAAGATCAGTAGGCCTATAGCTGAATTATTTATTCATGAACTCTGGAACATGAAAAAAGTGATGAAGCCTGTAGGGAAAGAGGGAATAGACAGATCAGATGATAGAGAGGTACAGTAAATACTATTTAATGATCTTTTTTTCTGAAAAGTGACTGAAAACAGTTCACGTTTGCCTTTTTTTTGCAGAAGATGTGCGACAGAGAACAGGTTGTGGAGAGAAACAGCAGCAGTCTGGAAAAGTGAAAGGTACAGACCATATTGTATGACATTTGTGTGAAAATTACCTCACTGAAAGAAAGAATGAAAACCTAATTTATTTTTTTTATATCTTATTAAATAGTTTCTGTTGTCATTAAGTACAAATTTAATTGTTTTTCTGGCAGCAGAAGGTGGAATGAGTGAGCAGATGATGGAGAGAAAAGAGCAGCAGACACAGAGGTCCAACCAGGTGCAACCTGACACAGAACTAACGTTTGTACTTGCAATGGAAAAAAAATAAAAAAAGGTTAATAATTGTTACCAATTGACTTATATTAAAATCCTAAATATTATGCCTTAATATTAATACTGATTTTTAGAGATCTTGTTTACATTTTCAAGATTCATTTTAAAAATAAATACATTTTGAAGTACATGGGCCTGGGGGCTTTCAGTGCATTTGTGGGCTTAGGGGCCTCCTAAATTGGTGGGAAGGTACCATCTCATTGCAGGTGCTCTCTCCTTCAAGGAGTGCATTCTGCTGGTGGGGCGGAGGTGCCTATGCTGGCGCATGTTTCTCTCTCATGGATGGGCGGGGACTGCTTGCATTGGCCAGATGGTTGGGCGGGCTTGGCAGAGTGCTGCTCTGCTGGCTGTAGTGTTCGGGGGTGGGATCGGAGCGGTGGGTTGGAGGGTGGCGTGGAGGGGTTGCAGCGTGTGAGGGTTGTGTCCTCTTTTTGGATGTGGGGTTACTGAACTTTGAATCGGCGGAGAGGTGATGGTGGAGCTGAGCTGATTGGTGTTTTTCCCTGGGCTGTCGTAGCAGTGGCGGTGATGTGGTGTGTTTGTGTGGTTGTGAGGGCATGGTGGGTGTCTGCTGCCGGCCAGGGACCTCATGCCAGGTGAGTTTGTCTCGTCTTGATGTGGGGTCAGGGGGTCTGTTGTGAGCACGGTACTTGGTGGTGTCTGCTATGTTGCGCTTTTAAGCGGAAACTGGGATGGCGTTGCGCGGGGCCCTTGCCTTGCCTTGTG
The DNA here is from genome assembly GCA_036173005.1 of Crenichthys baileyi. Classification (NCBI taxonomy): domain Eukaryota; kingdom Metazoa; phylum Chordata; class Actinopteri; order Cyprinodontiformes; family Goodeidae; genus Crenichthys; species Crenichthys baileyi. The sequence continues at coordinate 615,592 of JAHHUM010001185.1, read as the reverse complement.
GTGGAGGGCAGGATGAGGTTGGCGGGCTTGTTTGGACCAGGTAGACTTCTCCTTTATAGGTATATGGATGGGGACAGGGGGCATTGGGGGCTGGAGTCTGGCCTGGAGTCGCTCAGGTTTTGCCAGCGCCGGCACTAGTCTGGGCTGGTGCTGGGGCGGTCTGCCTGTCTACCACAGGAAGGAAGAGGACCACCTCCTGGGTTCAGGGGATGGTTGCCCTTTTGGGGTATCGGTACCTGGACCTGGGAGTAAAGAGTATGTTTGGGGAGTGTGATCGAGTGTACAATGTCCATTGCTATGTGTCTTTATGCTGGGTGTGTGGGTGTGAGTGTTTTTATGTGTACGCATGAGGGTGGGAATGTGTGATTGTGACTGTGTGTGCCTTTTTTTGTGTCAGGTTAGGTCTTGGACTGCTCTCTCTCCTGGATCAGTTAAGGCCCCCCATCAAATGTTGGGCCTATTTCCTCCTCACCACACTCCCTGCTGGTGGCTGGTGTCTCTGCCCTCTGGTGTATTCGTGGTTCTTGGTGTTCGGGACTGGGTGCTTTGGTGTGTGCCAGCTCACTACCGGTGGCTGCTTGCCAGGGCCTGGGCCCTCTGTCAGACCTCTGCCTGGGCAGTGATGTGCCCCGAGGTCTTGGTACTCTAGGTCCATGGCTGGATCTACTCCGGTGTAGACGGCTACCGGCGAGGCCTGTGGGCTCGTTGCTACAGCTCCCTGGGGATTCTGCACTGTGGCTACTGGGGGGTTCCCCTGGGGCTCTCCTCTGATCTTTTCTGGGTGGATTGCGGCAGTCCTGGTGGTGGTCCTCCTGGGGTTTACGTGCTCTGGGGGGCCTTTGGATGTCTGTGGCTCAGATCTCTTCCGTGTATGTCTCGGGTCCAGGGGGGCAGGTCTGTGGCTCCTCATACTCGCTATTGCATATTTTTAATGGAGAAACCTTATATACACAAGCCTACCCACACTTACACCCACAGGGATTTAGATTCAGGTGTTAACAGATACACAGATGTTATATATTATGCTGCAGTTACCACTAAATACATCTTGCATTCATCAGTACCGGGGACTTTAGATAACAATGCTGTTGTTATATATGTTTCTGAAGTTGTAGAAGCAGTCTACTAGGGTGTTATCTTGTATTCTCTTCACCCTTCTTTCTCTCCTCTACTCTTTTCTTCTCTCTCTTTTCCCTTTTTGCCCCATCTCTCTCCTTTTTGCTTCTTTTTTTCGTTTTCGTTTCGCTCTCCATTGCAACTGAAACAATCCCAAATAGTTTCTAATAAAGTTTCTTTTTTAAATATCAAGCGGAGCATTATAGCGTTAGCCGTAATGCTCCACTTGTGAAAGTAAATCTGTTGGGCTTCTTCTTGGCACTCGGACAACAATTATGAGTACTACTCTGCCGGACAAGACATGGTAAAAAAAAAAAAAAAACAAAAAAAAACTCCAGTGTGCAGCACCATTCGTCCTCTTTCCCGTGGCTCATCACTAGAGTTGCATTAGGGAGAAACGCGTGTGGATGTCTGACTTTGCTGGCCTAGTTAGACTATTTGTTTGGAGAACCTTGGATTCCAAAAAGTTAAGTGCAGTCTACTGTCTGTGTACCCGGAGACTTTACGGCCGAAATTAAGACTCTTAAGCCTTTTTTTTGTGAGCTTCTGCAGAAAACAATCTGAGCCAGAGATTCCCCCAGAGGAGACAGCGTCTTTAATCACGTTGAAGAAACGGTTTTCTCCCTCCATGCCTGAGAGAAAACGACATAGGAACCGCATACAGTCCAAGCATACGCTCATCCCAACAACGCATGCTTCCCGTGTGTGCTGATCCGAGCAGATGCTTGCCCCAGGCAGCAAGGCCGAGAGCAACCACCATGTCTCTTCCGTTCGCCGCCCGCCACACAACTCATTGTACTTTGGGCCCTCTGTCCTCCTGTTCCTCAAAATGGGTCATGTAAGAGGATGTGTTTAGACAAATAAAAATAGTTTAGGATAAAACAATCTAAATATTGTTTCTTTTATTTTATTGTGTTTTGCTTTGTTTGAGGTGCTGAAAGCCAACAGATAAACTACTGGAGTGCTATTTGAGTGTTTGTTAAACACACAAATTGTTCTTAATTAGTTTTTAAACAAATCTGACCTCATTCCAATGCTCCTAAACAAAGCTTGATTCTTAAACAAACATATTCACACTAAACTATGATATCACTGATCTTTTTATCAGTTATTTTTTATTTCTTTGCTCCCTTTTTTAGTTCTCAGTTTTGCTCATTCCTCTCATTTTTAGTTAGTAGTGTAGTTGAGTGTTACTAATCTAGTAGAAGAGTTTGTTAATTGAAGTATTTTAACTTGAAGTTGAACTATTTTTGTTACATTTTGTTAAATTCTTATATTTTGGAGAGAAGTTGTTGTGTGTTCATTCTGTATATGTGTGCAGGGCTTGCTGTTTTGATTGTTATTGCTCAAATTCCTCCTTCACCTATTGTTCTAAAATCCTACCGTTCTACACATACCACGAATCTCAAAGAATTGCTAATTTTTTTGATTCATGATTCAAGATTCTTTTTTGTCATTATGACACCAAAATGAAATTTAGCTGTGATCCAGCTCAAAAGATACACATGTAAGTTATAGACACTTACAAAAACTCCTATAGAAAAAGAGAATATATGTACATAGAATGTGGCATGTAGTATTTTGTATATACATAAAGAGCAGCTTGTGCTGAAACAGTCTGAGATGGGCTGGTGGTTTGTTTGATTTTCAGAAGAGATGTTTAGTGTCTGCCTGCAGGGGGACAATTGCCTTCACCCTCTTTGGAAAGAAACCCCTTACTGGGTTTTTTTTCCTTTTTGTTTTGATGGATTTCCAAATCGTTTTCCTGGGGAAGTGGGACACACTTGCATTGGCCGGGTGGTTTGGGGGTTTTTGCAATGGTCTGGGCCCCCTTTGGTCCGCGCAGCATAAATCAAGTCCAGATCCCCGGGAGACGACACCTCCAATCCCTGTGCTGTCCTCACCACCTTGCTAAACCTTTCTCTCCTTGCCGTGGGCAGCTCCCATACCCACGTCACACTGAGGCCCAGGAGTTTTTCAGTTTGGCCCGTAAAAGCTTGTGAGCAAACGACTAGAAAGTCCATTCTTTTTCAGGTGGTGTCGGATGAGGTTGTTCCCTGGGGAGGGGTTCAGCCTCCTGACCTCCTTAACCCCACTATCATTTCCCTTTGGTTTTGTTGGTGTTTCAGGGAGGTTTGTTCCTGGAGCACCATTTAGTCGATTGTACCTCCTGTTGTAGTGGGCCCCTATAAATTTTTTGGGGATGAGTCCCCACCACAGTGGGGGTCGTCCACATATTTCACAACCAGTTTGTTTTGCGCATTGCAGAGCATCGTGTGTGAATAGGGTGAAGGGGGGGAGGGCTGAGAACGAACCCGCGGATCCCGGGTTTGAGGATCAGTGGGCCAAAATGTGAATTTCCCACCCTCCCACCTGGGCCCTTTGTTGGTGAGGAAGGTCGTGATCCGGGCCCAAAAGGGTGCAGATAAACCCAAGGTTGGGAGCTTCAGGCCAGCTGTCAGGAAGAACGGGTTGAAGGCTGGCTGAAGTCCCCCAAATACCACTAACAAGGTGTTAGGGGGCCCCAATTTGTCGAGGGTGAAAAGCTAGCGAGACTGTGAAACGATTCTCCCTTAGGCGAACTGCAGCTGTCCAGGGGAAACAGGGATAGGCCTTGATGTATTTGGAGGATCCTTTTAAACATTCATGATGACCGGGGTCAGAGCAACAGGGGGGGTAATCATTAAGGGAATGATGGTTGATTTTTCGGGACAGGTACAATAGTGGGGATTAGGTAGGAGGGCCCCATGGAAAAAGCGGCAGAGAGAGGTTGAAGATGTCCAAAAAAATCATGGAAGTTTGTCAGCACGTGATTTCGGGGTTCCAAAACCCCCCCCATGTCGGGCCCTGCCCCTCGTTGATGTTGATCTTCCTCATAATGGAGGTCACTTGGTGCAGCTGCAGGATGGGAGGCTGGTGCTGCACATCCAGCTGAAGTAGATGTTTAGTCCTTCTGCTGCTTGGAGTGTCAAAGCTTTCAAAGAAGATGTTTAAGAAGTCAAGGAGAGCTAGGTCATGGCTGAGCTGCTGGTCACTCTGCTTATAGGCTGTGATGGATCTGATGCCTGTCAACATACTACGTGGGTTGTCGATGAAGTGCTCCTTGATTCAAAGGAATTCCTACATATTCTTAACACAATCGTGGATTCATAAAGCTGTATCTGGACCACAAATCTTCTACCCTCAGTTCCTCCATCAGTATGTTGTACTGACCATGTTCTAGCCCCCAGTGGTGTTGCCCCAAGTCTAACCCCACCACTGTGGAGTTTTTCCCTTCCTCTTGCAGCACCCTTCTTCTAGTACAAAAGCTGGTATTCCAGTTCCAGAGCCAGTAGCACAGCTACTCTACACTGAACATCAATTTTGGAACTGATGCCCAAGCACAGATGAGGACCTTGTTATTATATTTTAATGGAAAATCCCATGAATTGTGAAAAATAGTAACGAATCCACATTTAATTGTAGCCTACCTGATTCTTAGATGCATTCTGCCTATTGTTAATCAAGCCAAATCTCACAATTAATTTTTATCTATCGTACCTGTCGTAACTGAATCTTACAGCGTTACAAACTGGACCACGACATTAGCACAATTCCAAGAATCCACACGAATCCTATTGTCCTGAGATTAACAGGACAATAAAAAATTGAATTGAATATTGAATTAAAAATTCAATATTCTGACTTTATTAGTAGTTTGTTAATAATTAATTGTTAGTTATTAAAACTTAAACCAATCAATGTCGCCCAACAGTGGTACTCTGATTTGTTAGTCTGACTGAAAATTTGATATTTTAACTTTGTTAATAATTGTTATTTCAATATAATTATTAATAGTTGCTTAAAGCCAAACCAAACCAATTGTTGCACAACATCCTGCAGAATGAACATCCTCCATTATATTCCTCATCTGCAGAGGGTTTTAAGGAGGTCTTACCTCAGACAAGCCTCTTGTAGTCTGATAGGCTGTCTGCAGCTCAGGTAGGGCAAGCAGGCTTCACAAACAGCATCAAGGTCTGCCTCACCTAAGAAAACCAAACACACAACCACCATTGTTATAATCAAAATGGAAACACAAACAGAACATCTTCATCATGAAACCGTATTCCCAGAGCTCAGATTAAATCACCTTAGTTCTCAGAATATTGGTGAAACATGGCAGAAGGATAAAAAGGAAGATGAAAAAGTTTTTCAAGCTTGGACTTTACCTTTGCTAACTCCTAATGAGCTCAGAAAAACTGCTGAGGTGGCTGAGGAAAAATCTCTCCTCAGGCTGGATTTCACATTTCCAACTTCCACATTAAAGGGAAAAAGTTACTGTTTTTCTCTTTCCTTTCCTCCATCTTAGTTTTTTTCTACTTATGCACTTTGATGTGCTCAGATACACCTGCCTCTGCTCCCTTATCTGTCATTTCGATGTATTTGTCATAACATTGCCGGCTTCTGCTCGCTTTCTCCCTCCACTTGACTTCTCTCCACTCTTTAATCTCCCTTTACCCAATTTCCCTCAGTCTCTATACCTCTCTCTCCCTCTCTTTCCATCCTTCCCAGCAGACATTTAGCAATTCCCTAAGCTGCAAACTGGGCTGCCTTTCAAGCCTCATTTCAAAACATGTCTGTCTCCTTCTCTGCTTACTCTATTTACCAATTCAGCCCACACTTGGTTGGCACAGGCCTGCTCGCTGTGAGACGGGAATAAAAGCAGCAGAGCACATTTCAGAGTTAAATGGGATTATTTAGCAACAGCTTTTATCCCCTTTCTTCTTTCACTCTCTGCTTCTGCACTCAGCCTGTATTCTTTAAGGGACAAAGGTGCCCCTCCCGGGCCACCCAGAGGGTGAGAAACCCCAAAAAAGGGTGAAGGCAAGCTGCTTTTTTTTAAAAAAAATTTGTGAGGAAATGCATCTGAAGGTAGAGCTGGGGTTGAAATGTATCAGTGACTTCAGTCAATCAGTGTTTCTGTCTTTCTCTCACTGTGACTAAGACTTGGTAATTGGCTGGCTGCACGTGTCCCAGAGGTGAGCAGTAGCCAAATCGGTATTCACACGAGTAAGGCTTCAGCCGCTGACTGTTTCTCTTCTGCTCTTTCACATCCTCTTCATCTCTAACACCAAATCTCTTCCTATTTGACAGAAAGGAGAATGGAATTAAGTTCTAGGCAGAAAAGCCAGGCACAGCGAGCAAGGCCGTTTCTTTCTTCAGGCTGATAAGACAGATGTTTACATGGTTCCAGTTTAAAAAAGGTTTACAACGCTCCCCAATGGGTATGCAATAGGTAGAGGCTGCTTTTTTCACATAATACTGAGTTCTATTTAGCTTCTGAATTAAAACATGGATCTGGGATGATTTTCAAAATCATCATGATATGAGCTCTGAGGTGTATGGAGGACCAAAGGAGACAAAATTGCATAAATACATCATAAAATAAATGTGAATTACCCATTTAATAAATAGGTGTACAATGATATAAATAAATGTACCATTAAATAATTAAATGTACCATTACATTATTAAATGCACACTTAATGTCTCATTAAAAAATTAAATACAACTTTTAAATGATGAAATTAAAAAAATTAAAAATCATTTTTTTAAATCATTTAAAAATACATTTAATTATTTCACTCTGTACAGAGTGAAATAATTAACTGGGGTCACAGGCTGAAATGTTTGGGAACCCCTGACTTAAGCAGCCAGTGTTCAATAGTGTTCTCAGTTCATTTTATTGATGGGCTATAAATGCTAGAAATAGTTCACACTGAACTTGCAGATATTCTGACTGATATTTCCACAGAATTTGGCTTTAAATGTGGAACCTGCAAAACACCGAGACAGAAGAATAAAAAAAAAAAGAACGGACGGACGGACGGATTGGACTCCCATAGTCATTGACATACTGGGTCCAACAATTACCCTAAGCATCAAACTACCACTTCTGCTTCACTGCTGTTGGGATAGTTCATCTCCACACCTCACAAATCCTGTTTCACAGCTAAATGGGAACAGCAAGCTATCTTAACATGGACTTCACAGAGCAGTCCAACAGATCAGAGACACTGAAAGGTGCTCTATCTTTTCTATGTTGATTTGCCAGCTTATGGATTCAGGGATGGATTGGTGATTTAAGGAAGCTGAAAGCTGTTTTTGGACCAGTAGACTACAGGTCAGAAAATGCTTGAAAGACAATGTAAAGAAGCTAAAGGGGAAAAGTGGATTTTCTCTTTTAGCGTTTAAATACAAGATTTTTGATTTAAATTTAGAAAAGAACTTAATTGCTAAAAGAAATCTACAATTTGGAAAAATAATTCCACTGAAGTGGTCACCTCTGGTGCCACAGGCTGCTAACTCATCATCTGTCAACGATGAGTTTCAGACACAGGGTGCGACATTCCTAATGTCACGATCACCCATTTCACCTCCCCACTGCGGAGGGGAGCAGCCTGAAAAATCCACAACTCAACTGCAAACCTCCATTTTCAAACAGGAGTCCAAAAAGAAGTCCTTCCCTTTGTACATTTCACATCTGTTAAGTTACCATCACAAACTTCGATGTAGTTTTGGGATTTTATGTAATGGTTTGTTAAAGAACATTAGTGAAGAAAATGCACCATAAAGACCAAGGAACACATCAGACAGGTTGGGAGAAAGTTTCAACGAGGATTTGGTTATAAAACCATATCCAGAACTTTAAAAATCCCACAGAACACTCTTCAGTCCATCACCTGAAAGATAAAGAAAACATGACTGCAAACCAGTCACAACATACATCAGTCGTTCACTCCACAAATTGGACCTTATGCAATAATGGCAAGAAGAAAGCCCTTGTTAAAAGAAAAGCAGAATAAGTGTTGGTTACAGTTCTCCACAAATAATTTAGGACACAGCAGACATATGGAAGAAGGTGAGCAGGTCAGCTGAGATCTACTGGACCTTTTGGCCTACATGCAAACCGTTATGTGTGTTTGGATAACTAACACGGGTCATCACTTTGAAAAGACCTGTCTCATGAAGAAACACGGTGGTGGCAGGACCATGAAGTTACACGGCAACTGGGTAGAGCTGATAGGAAGATGGATGGAGCCAAATGCGGAGCTTAAAGGTTCAATTTCCAGCAGGATGATGGCCCTGAAAAATAAATCTAATGGTTTAGATCAAAGCATATTCATGTATTTGAAATGTCCAGCCAAAGTTCAGACTTAAATCCAATCAAGAATTTGCGACCAGATGTAAAAGCTCTCCAACCATTCTGGCTAAGATTTCAATCTTTAGATGTTTAAAGCTGATAAAGCTCTTTTCAGTTGAAAGTAAAGTTTGCATTTCATTTGGAAATCCAGGTCCCAGAGTCTGGAGGAAGAGTGGAGAAGCACAGAATGCACACTGCTTGAAGTCCAGTGTGAAGTTTCCACAGACTGATGATTTGGGAGCCATGTCATCTGCTGGTGTTGGTCCACTGTGTTTTCTGAAGTCCGCAGTCACCATAGCCACCTACCAGGAAATGTTTGACCACTTCATGCTGACAAGCTTTATGGAGAAGCTGATTTCATTTCCAGCAGAACATGCCATCTGCCCACACTGCCAAAGGCACTACAAGCTGGTTAAGTGACGTGTTCCTGTGCTCGACTGGCCAGCAAACTGGCCTGACCGGTCCCATAGGGAAGCTGTGGAGGATTGTCAAGAGGAAGATTAGAGACACCAGACGCAACAATGAAGATTACGTGAAGTATCAAAGTAACCTGGGCTTCCATCACACCTCAGCAGATCCTCCAGGCCACGTCGCACTGATGCAGTTATTTATGCTAAAGGAGCCCCAACCAAGTGAGTGCATAGAAATTAATATACTTTTCAGAAGCCTGACAGTTCTGTTTAAAATATCATTTTTCATTGATCGTTTGTAATATTTTAATTTTCTGAAACACTGAATTTTGGGATTTCATTATCGGTAAGCCATAATCATCAAAATGGAGATTCTTTATAATTGATGTTTCACTTTCTAAAATGAGTGACAAACATATTCAAATTTTCACAATTTTCTATTTTTTGAGATGTACCTATATGCACAACGTTTTATTTGCCAATCAGACAAAAAACGAATCCAATAAAAAAGTATATGGTTGTAATGTGACAAAATGTGGAAAAGGTCAAGTCCTATGAATATTGTTGCACCGTACTGTACATTTAAATACATTTCTAAAGCTTGTAATTCTGTATAGATGAAAATGGGCCCAGTGTTATTATAATTACTAAATTTAAACGTTGCTTAACAAGAGAGCTTTCTGTTCTAGGTGATTTGCATACAATTTCGTCCTAAAATCCTCTGACAAGAATGCAAACATAATGACAATAAAACAGAAGCAAGAAGAAGAAGTCTAACTTCTGTTAAGAGGCTCATGTTAAAATATAAAAGTGTAATAGGGAGAGCACTATCTGATTAATAAAACAACAAATACAAAAAGTCAGCTAATACTTACAAAACTCGCAACTTTCAGAGCATTTTTTTCAGTTTATATCCTCAAAGTTGAGCTTAAATTCGGAGGACGAAGACAGCCGTAGAAGTAAAATAGGCCTACTTCCTGCAGCGTTTTGGTTTGCTAATTGCACATTTAACAGCGTTGCTTGCTTTATCATTGTGTAATGGAGCTTGAGAGAGGGTGGACTGCTTTGCAGAAAATTAATGTTTTGTGCAGCTGAAAGGGCCCCAAATGGCATCCTGTTGGCTCGGCTGGGGTGGGCTTTGGGAATTTTCAACGTTTACTTTAAAATTTGCGAAAACCCCAAATGATGCCCCAGCCTCAAGGCCCTTTTTCCCCTGATTTATTTTCCATTAGGTTTTTGAAGAAAAGCAATTGAAAATTTTTTTAAATTTAAATTTTTTTTAGTAAAAAACATACCCAAACTAAAAACGGAGGGGTTTCTGGGCTTGATGGGGAAAGCACCACCTCCTTCACAACACATGTAATCCTGATTATACTAACACACGTGCTCAAGGCTGACCCTTCCTGCTTAATTTTAAAAGAGGAAAATATAAAATAAAAATTAGTTTAAAAAATAGCACAGAAGGAAAAAACACATAGGGACTCCAGTTGGGCACTGGGTTTTAAAACCACGCCCCTTGGTGGCAGAAGAATAAAAGTACACAGATCCAAATTGACAATAATGTTCTACAACTTTTTAAATTCTGTGTACCTGCATGAGCGAGAATTACAAATAAATATTTGAAATTAGGTTTAAAATAAGGCAAGAATTGACTCATAAAAAAATTTAACAACTATTATGCTGATTTCCTTAGATTATTAGACCCAAACAGGAGGAGATCTCCATGAGCCTTCATTTAAGAGCCCGCCAAACTGGGTTTTTAATAAACCCAAATTTTTAATAAAGGCCCAATTTTTTTTAAAATTTTCCCTTCCTTTTAAAAAGTCAATTTAAAAAACAAAAACCCAAAAGGGGAAAAAAAAGGGGGTTTATCTACTTTTCATTTTGCCAAAAAAAAGCACTTCTGATAAGAGTTTTTGGGTCCTTTTTTTGTTTTGTGGGAAACCCCTTTTAGGTTTTTTTTTGGTTCTCTTATCAGATTCCCCGCCTCGGGCCCCAAAAGAACCCAAAACCCCCGCCCGCCCCAAAACCAGCTGAAGTTTTTTTAGGCCAGGGGTTTTTTGGGGGGTTTGACCGGCCCGGCCCGGCGCTGATGGGAGCTGCCGGCCAAATGAGGGGTCAGTTGGGGAGGACCTCCTTAGAAACCCTCCTCCTCAGGAAGTCTCCGCAGGTTTCGCCCAGTGTACACAGCACCTAATGTGCAATATGGAGAAAATTAAAGGGGTTTTCCCTTAAAAGGGGAATCTTTTTTAAAAAAATTTTTTGAACAGAAAAGGGTAGGAAAGGCTTTCCCTAAACACAGATGCTAACGCTGAAAACATGCTTTTGCCAAATGCCTAAGGATTTTTCTCTTTTACTTGTAAACATATTTCAAAATCTTTAAAGTTTTGAGCATACCCAGAGCGCAGCTTCCACAAAGTCTAAAGTTGTATTTTTCCAAATTTTATTTAAAAAAGAAAAAACCAAAAAATTTTATTTTTGCCACAAACCATGTCATAAAGACAAAAAATCCAATTTTAAGGTAAAAAGGGGAAAAAATAAAAAGATAAGTTGGGTAATCCTACCCTGAAGGCTCTGAGGACTGCTAATGGCTCATCGGTGAGTCTCTGAAGCAGGGCCGGCCAGCAGCGATGAGCCATGGGCAGCAGCTCATCTTCCCTTTCACTCAGCACATACACACACTGCTCCAGCACATCCAGCACCTTTGGGCAGGGACAGAGAATACAGGCCCAAAGAATTTGAAATCTTTTGACTTTTCAGAGGCAAGGGTTTTTCTTATGAGGTCTTAGGGGATGGGGGAAAAAAACCGGGAAACTTTCATTTTTTGATGGTTTTGGTTTTTTAACTAATGGGGCTTACCTGACATATTGTTTTTATTTAGTACTATGGGGTAGGAGGGCATTCATCAAGCCCTGCTGAGCTTTCGCCATTTTTGCCCCGATCACCCGGATTAATACCCCGATCGTTTTGGTAAACCCTTATGAAATGTCCGTTGGAAATTTCACATGATAGTATTTTTGTACAGACCGTAATCTATTCCCTTTAATTGAGAAACCCATTGTTTTTTATGGAGACCCAAATGATAAAAACTTTTAAAACACAAAACTGGATTTCCCAAAAATAAATTTCACGTAGATATTTTGACTGCCCCCCAGCTACAAACCTTTTAGGCTATGTTTCTATTAGTCTTACCTATCTAAAAGCTGATATTATTGCCAGCAGCCGTAGTTGCTTCTTTGCAAAGCAGCTCCGGCTCAGTCAGATTTCAACCCTCCTTATGCAGCCTGTCTGTTTCTGTCGATGGTCATGTCTTGGTAGGTTTGCAGCGGTGCCATGCTCTTTCTATTTACAGATGATGCATTGAACACTGATTCATCAGATGACCAAACCTTGGGATATTGTTTTATAACCCAACTATGCTTTAAACTGCACCATAACTTTCTCCCTGACCCATCTGTGGTGTTCTTTGGTCTTATTGATGCAATTTGTTCACTGTTTTCTGACAAACATCTGAGGCTGAGCAGCTGGATTCATACTTAGATTAGATTTCACACAGGTGGACTCTATCCTCTAATTTTAGGGGTATCAGAGTAAAGCATGTATCATTTTCCTTCCACATTAGAATCATGCACTAATTTGGTCTGGCCCATTTTGTGGCTGCAACAAGGCAAAAATAGGAAAAATTTCGGGGGTTATAAAAACCTTTTTCTGCCACTTTAGGTGTGGTCTAGTTTCTTGTGCCTCTGTCCCCATGAATAATTCAAATAATACGCTTAAAAAGACAGTAATTTAGCAGAAATTGAGGCATTTTCAGAGTGCCTGAAGTGTCAGTGGGAAGTTTCTAAGATCCTGTCCAGGAGACCTACTATCCTGCAACTTTTACATACAGCCCTTCTCCAACACACATGAATCAAAGGGCTGAATTCCCTCATCAGCATCCAGTCACCCAGCTCTGCAGAGGTCTGGTATCAAACCGTTCATTTGATTCAGGTATGTAAAAGATGCAGAATAGAAGTCTTAGGATTATATAATCTATTTATCTTTTTATCTTATATATTCATCTATATAATTATATCTATATTATCAATTATATCTATCTATTATATTATCTATATAAATTCTAATCTATCTACTATTTAAATCATTTATCTATATATAGATTCTTTTCTATCAAAAATATCTATATACATAAAAAATAATCTATTCTTTATATCTATATATCTATAAATTTTTTTTTATTATTAAAAAACTATCTACATATATATATTATTCTATCTATTAATATATCATTTTCTATTAATATAAATTATATAGATTAATATCTAAATAATAATATCTATCTATAGATATCTACAATTTTAATATCTATATTATAAAATACTATAACTATAATATATAAATTTTAATTATTATATTATATTTTATATCTTCTAATATATATATCTATACTACTATTTTATATATCTAACATCTAATATATCTAATCATTTTTTTATATATATATCTATAATATATTATCTATATATATAATAATAATAATATATATTATATTATTATATAATAATATATATATATATAATATTTTATATATTATTCTATATTATATAATAAATCTTTATATATATATATTAATATTTATATAATATAATTATAAATATATTAATCTATATATTATATATATATATATATATATTAAAATATATATATTATATATATATAAAATAATATATAAATGAATGAAAATGATTCTTGTCAGTTATTATTTAACGCATCACCTTGAGTCGGAGCCTGAGGCTTGGGTCGGACAGCAGGTGAATGCAACGCTCCATGATGTCTTTAGTAATGCTGAGGTGTGAGGGAAGTTCTGCTTTCACGTCAGGACCACCAGCATCATCAGCATCCTCACACTCTGGAGGAGGGGGCACCCCGGGAAGCGATAACATGACGTAAAGTTTCCTGGGGAGCCCCGTCTCTGTAACCCATAAAACCCCAATTTTGAAAAACCTCAAACTATCGGGAAAGACAAAACCCCACGCGTTTTTTCCTGAGACAGAATCTATAATTTTTACCAAGGTCCTCAGTCTCATCCTCTTCAATCCCAGTTCCCTCTGCCAACTCCTTCTGCTTGTGGTAATCCAACAGGAACTGGCGAATGTCAAAATCTTCCTGTTTAGCAGAAGTCCTAAAACTGAGAGACTTACTGGTCCTACAGCATGATGGAGGGAACCACCTGGCTAAAAAGGAAAAGACCAATATGACATGCATGAAAATAATTCAACAAAAGATTAGTTATTTAAAAGTTTACCCTGAGAAATGGGTTGTATGATATCCTTACCCAGTGCCTTCATGAGCGCGTGAAGTACAGAGCAAAAAAGAGCAGCTGAGTGGTCATAGCTGAGATCCAAAGCCATCAGCACATCCTGTACTATGTCCCTGACCAGAGGCAGCAGGCTACAGTCAGAGTGAGCCAGCATCACCATTAATACCCTCGGAGCCTGGTCAGCAGGATGGGAAAAAGACGCCACAAGATTAGAAAGCCCTGAACAGATGTGCTCAGCCATTATTTTCCTCTGTATCTGTACCTGAGGATGTTGACTGAGCCTCTGTAGGTTCACTGAAATGTCATTCAGTAGGTAGTCTGAGTTGTCGTTGATCAGCTCCTTCAGGGAGGAGTAGCCACAGGCCTTGCTGATGTCCATCATGGTGATCAGCGCCGCCTGGCTGACGAGCAGTGTGTCCTCTCCGGCTTTCTCCAGGACAGGGTAGAGTGACGTCATCAGCAGTGGGCGGAAGTCACGCCGCAGCGCCTGGGCGAAGCAGGCGACGCCCTCAAGCTGGATGCACAGCTGCCAGATGTTGCTGTTGAGCTGAAGGAGCGTGGAAATTGATGATGGGGTTGGAGGGGAGGTGGATGAAGAAGGAATCACTTGCAGAGAGTTTGCAGTACTGCTGATGATTTCACCGCTGGATATAGACTGGAGTCTGAAAGGACTCAGCAGCTAAAGAAAGAATAAAAGAAAAAACCCAAATGTTAACTTTAGGCAACATGAACAGTTGGATTTCTAGTTTTGATAAAAACAATAATTTACCAAAGACAGGATACAAAACTTTCAGTAAGGACAATTGAATTAATAAAATAGCAATTGTAGGTATATATACAAAAGGTGAAAACAAAGGTTCATATTTTATTACTGCAATTTTGATGCCAGTAAACCCTGAATTAATACAGTCAACACGCTATTAGGATAGTATAGATCCTGCAGAGGCTTGGTTGTTAGCCAATCATTTCATTCAGCTCCGTTGGAGCAGCGATTCATCTAAAAGCTTCAGGACAGCAGCTACTGAGGATGGCCTTTTTATGGAATGTATTTTGCAAGTAAACATCTACTGAGTCTGTTAAAAAGGCTCAGTGGTTGTTATATTGGACAACACCCTCTGCCCCCCAAGACGGTCAAGTTAATTGTATCAAATTTATTTCTAAATAACGTAGATCCCAACAGAAGTCATAGAAGGTTACCTTTCCTAAATAAAACAGATCTATACGTTATCCTTTCATGAAACAAACAAAATGATCTTGTTATTTATGTTATTTTCACAACAGTATGTTATTTTGTGCTCTCTATATCACTCACGGCGGAGTTCCACCCCAACACACACACACACACACAACACGCGCGCACGCACAGGTGAATGGACAAACCCACCAGTGGATACAGACCTCTCTGGAAATGATGTCACAACCACCTGCATAACAAGCTAAAATATCTGTGTTTCATAAATGCCCCCAGAGTTGTGAGGATAGCATCACTCACTATTCTGCGAGTAGCAGCCATAACCCTCCTACTCCATATCCAACTACAGAAAATAGCCTAAGTGCTTCAGACCCCGCCCCCTACAAGCAGGTAAAATATGGACATCACCGGGTGACAGGTTTTGACCCGGCTTGCCTGTCTGGCTGTACAACACAGATCTTGGTAAGTACATATGTAAATACATATATGACAGATAAAAATAGAGGGATGGAGAGAAACAGGATGATGAAGACAGAAGGACATAGAGTATATACCCAGAGAATGCAGGGTTAGGATCAGGTTGTTACTTAGACTGTGCTAATATTTGAGAATAAAAATTGTTTACATGCTGTTATGATTTACAGACGATCCAGTTTATAAGTTGACCCTGAATGCACCTTATAAGTTCAGCTGGGATACCCACTCTCCTCAGAGGGAATCCTGCTGACATGTCTGCAGCATTTTAGGCTGGTTGAATGCTACTGCAGACGAAACAATCTCCAGTACCGGTGGTGTTAACATGCAGCTTGAAATTGTTTCTAGAGAGTAATTAAGTGTTGGAACATACTGAAAAAACTTTGGTTGGGTCCTACTTTTTTCTCCATTTTCATTGCAGCTGACTAAGAAACGTTGACTTTCCTTAAATAGCAGGATTTAGTGATACCTGAGAGTAGTCCACGCTGTTTTGTTTCAGTGTTGTGTTCTGGAAGTGTTCAACTTTAAATTTGCCCTGCATTCACTCGGTAGAACTGCGTGCCGAACCGAACGGGCTGTACCGAAGATTTCGGGTACTTGTGAATAATTATGCCACAGATAAACAGGTGGTAAAATAATTCCTACTTTTAAAAGGCTGCTACATAAAATAGTTAAAAATCATAGGAAAAATAATTTAGTGACACCAAAGTGTTGGTCTGGATTAACTTTGCAGCACTGTTTGATCATGTTATCTTTGTTTCTTTAAAGGCTTAATATATAAATAGCTAGAGAATGGATTCTAAAAACTCTAAATGGACTCTAAAAACCCAACTCTAGAATTTGACCATCTAAAATAGGTTTATTAGTTTAATCTGTGTTTTCTTTGCTGATCATTCTAGACTTGTAAAGCCTCACCTGTTGATCCTGACGGTCTGTGTCTGTCTCCTCACTCACAGTCTTCAGATGCCAGTTGTTCAGGCTGGTGTATTCCTCCAGGATAGACACCACTGTCGCTTTAAGGTCTTCCGTAGAGGCAGAGCGACCCTGGAACTCACTCCCGTCCAAACAGTTAGTCGGCGCTGCCACAGCGATGCCGGCAGCACCCCTCACCATCTCGTTCAGGACCATGGCAGCCGGCTTCCTGTACGCTGACGACTGCCGATACAAGTCCAGGAGGTGATCAGTGAGAAGGTAGATATTGCCATAGTAACCTGGGAAATGAAAAAGGAGAGGATAAAGAATAGTTAAAAGGTTTTTAGAGGTATGTTCTTTTGGAGCTTTTAATCATTTATTTGATTTTTTTTTTCTATGGTGGAATCAATACACGCAATTTTCCTTTGAGTTTCACTTTTGTTTGAAAAGTGCTGTATAAATAAAGCTGAAATCAATTGAACTTAATGCTTTACTTTGGTGTCTTAACTCGACACGGCCAAGGCCTGCTAGCTTCTCATTAGTGATCATGATTGACTGCATCTGGCCGTCTCTCTTGTTGGAAAACAAAATTGGGGTTGGATTTAGCCAAAAATTGGGTTTGGAAATTTTTAAAATAAAAATGTAATTTTTTTAGAAGCCAGGAAAACAAAATTTAAAAAAAATTTTTTAGCAAAGGGACAAATATTGAGCTGTTTCACAGGAGGGGAACCCTTGAAACTTTCATACCAAGAACACCCGTTTTAAACTGTTGAAGGCCCTTGGTTGGTAGCTTTTACTGCAATTTTTTTTTTTTTTACCCGTAGATTGCACAAGATGAATTAGGGCTGCACAGTATACCGCAAATGTATTGTTTTTTCAAAATCACCTTAAGCAGCATGAATATAGCACAAAGACATTAATACTTTTAAATAATTTGTTTTTTTTTATAAACCCCAAAAAAAAAAAAAAGTTCAAAAAAAAAAAAACCAAAAAAAGGTCAAAAAAGGGAGCAAACTAAAAGGGTTAAAAGAAAAAAAAGGAAAAAAAACAAGGGGAAAAAAAAACCGGGAAAAAAAGGAGGGGAAAAGGGGGGGGGTTGTGGGGAATGGTGAAAAAGGGGGGTTAAAAAGAAAAAAAATAAAAAAAAAAGAAGGAAAAAAAGAAAGAGCCCCGGTCAAAAAAAGGGAAAAAAAGGCAGAAAATTTGGGGGGGGAAAAAAAAAAAAGGGAAAAAGGGGGGGAAAAAGGGAAAGGAAAAAAAAATTACCAAGGGGGGGAAATTTGGGGGGCAACCGGGGGGAAAGGGGAACAAAACAAAAAAAGGGAAAAAAAAAAAAGGGGGGGGGAAAAATTTAGGGTGGGTAAAAAGTGGACCAAAAAAAAATGGAAAAAAAAGGGGGAATTTAAACAAAAAAAGCCCCAAATTAAAGAATCCCTTTCCCAAGACGAAAGGAAAGGGAGGAAAGAAAGGAAAAAAAGGAAGGGAAGGAGAAAAATTTAATTTTGGGAAAAGGGGGAAAAAGGGCCCCGGGGGTGGGGGGAGCCCGGGGGTTGGGGGAGCATATGAGGAGCTGGGGAACCATCTAAGGGTCAGTGTTAGCTCCCTTTTCCCCCACAATACGCAAAATCCTTTACATCCAGCTCCCAAACACCTGCAAAGGGCATTTTAACGGATTAACAACAATTTGGGGGATAAACTGTAAATTCTTCAGGGTTTTAAAATTTTTAAAACCTTCAGAGTTCCCTTTGATGACCAAAGCCCCTTTCCCTTTTTGCGCTGCCCCGCACCCAAACCCCCACTCAGGGTGGATAGTCATTTTTTCAAAAAATTTTACTACCCCCAACAAAGCTTCCTTTATCAAAATTATTACATTACTGCCTTTTTACCCCCCCCCAAAAGAATGAATACAGGGGGTTTGAAAAATGAAACACCTGGTTTTAGACCACAAAAATTTATTAGTATGGTGTAGGGCCCTTTCCTTTTGCGGCCAATACAGCGTCAATTCGTCTTTAGAGAATGACATATACAAGTCCCTGCACAGTGGTCAGAGGGATTTTAAGCCATTCTTCTTGCAGGATAGTGGCCAGGTCACTACGTGATACGGGGGGAGGAAAACGTTTCCTGACTCGCTCCTCCAAAACACCCCAAAGTGGCTCAATAATATTTAGATCTGGTGACTGTGCAGGCCATGGGAGATGTTCAACTTCACTTTCATGTTCTAAAACCAATCTTTCACCAGTTTGCTGTGTGTATTGGTGCATTGTCATCCTGATACATGGCACCGCCTTCAGGATACAATGTTTGAACCATGGATGCACATGGTCCTCAAGAATGGTTCGGTAGTCCTTTGGCAGTGACGCGCCCATCTAGCACAAGTATTGGGCCAAGGGAATGCCATGATATGGCACCCCCAAACCATCACTTGATCCACCCCCATGCTTCACTCGGGGCGTGCAACAGTCTGGGTGGTACGCTTCTTTGGGCTTCTCCACACCGTAAACTCTCCCGGATGTTGGGAAAAACAGTAAAGGTGGACTCATCAGAGAACAATACATGTTTCACATTGTCCACAGCCCAAGATTTGCGCTCCTTGCACCATTGGAAACCGACGTTTGGCATTGGCCATGAGTGACCAAAGGTTTGGCTATAGCAGCCGGCCCTGTATATTGACCCTGTGGAGCTCCCGAGGAACAGTTCTGGGGGGAAACAGGAGAGTTGAGGTGCACATTTAATTCTGCCGTGATTTGGGCAGCCGTGGTTTTATGTTTTTTGGATACAATCCGAGTTAGTACCCGAACATCCCTTTCAGACAAGCTTCCTCTTGCGTCCACAGTTTTAATCCTGTTGGATGTGGTTCGTCCTTCTGGGGGTTTTGCTGACATTACCCTGGACACCGTGGCTCTTGGAATCATCACAAAGACTTGCTGACTTGGTCACAGATGCGCCAGCAAGACGTGCACCAACAATTTGTCCTCTTTTGAACTCTGGTATGTCACCCATAATGTTGTGTGCATTTCAATATTTTGAGCCAAACTGTGCTCTTACCCTGCTAATTGAACCTTCACACTCTGCTCTTACTGGTGCAATGTGCAATCAATGAAGACTGGCTACCAGGCTGGTCCAATTTAGCCATGAAACCTCCCACACTAAAATGACAGGTGTTTCAGTTTCATTGTCCAACTCCTGTATATACAAAATATACAAAAATAATGTATTTATAAGTTTGTGACATTACACAAAAATAAACATATTTTGTTTTCCACCAAACTAAGTTCAATTATCGGACTGATAAAGATGAGCATTTACAGGAATTACATTTCTCTAATAAACCCGGAAATCAGGAAGTTTGAAACGGTAAAATATGCCGCCAGTATATTTGTAAGAAATTACAGTCCCATAAAAAAAGGTGTGCACCCTTACACATGTCTCCTGGTTCAGATTATTTTTGGTCACATTTGAAGGTTTCAAAAAATCTAACAAATTTTAATATCAGACCAAGATAACCTGAGTAAATACAAAAAGCTGTTTTTAGAATCAGAATCAGCTTTATTGCCAAGTTTGTACATACAAACAAGGAATTTGACTCCGGTACACTTTGCTCTTTGGTTTTTGTTTTTGCATTACAGAATATACATATTTACAATGTACAATATACACATATATAAATAAAAAGGTGCATTTGCAACATATGTGTGCTGTTGTTTTGTACTCTATTAAACGTTCATCAGAGAAACAGCCTTGGGAAGAAACTGTCTCTGTGGCGGCTGGTTTTAGTGAACAGTGCTCTGTAGCGTCGGCCTGAATGCAGAACTCTAAACAGTTTATGTGCAGGGTGTGTGGGGTCTGCAGAGATTTTAGCAGCTCTTTTCCTGACCCTTGACCTGTATAAGTCCTGGATGGAGGGAAGGTCAGCCCTGATGATTCTCTCTGCAGTCCTGATTATTCGTTGCAGTCTGGACCTGTCCTGTTTTGTGGATGAACCAAACCACACTGAGATGGATGAAGACAGGACAGACTGAATGATGGCAGTGTAGAAGATGACCAGCAGCTCCTGTGGAAGGTTGAACTTCTTAAGTTGCCTCAGGAAATACAGTCTCTGCTGGGCCTTCTTTCGAACAGTGTCTATGTGTGAAGACCATCTCAGGTCCTCAGAGATGGTGGTTCCTAGGAACCTGAAGTGATCCACAGCCGACACGGTGTTGTTGAGGATGGTGAGGGGGGTGTATGGGGGTGGTGTTTTCCGAAAGTCTACCACCATCTCCAAAAATCATTTCATTTGTTAAGTAAAACAAAGAACCTATTCAAGCCAACCTGGTCTTGTGTGTTACTACCTAAACATAATAACTGCACTACGAACTGGCAATAAGTCTTTTGCACAGCTTTAGGGAAATTTCGGCCCACTCTGTATAAAATTTTATACTCTGTATAAAATTGATTTAATTCAGTTACAGTTTTGTGTTTTTGATCATTACATGCTATTTATGTCCAGATTTTGACTAGGCCACTCCAAAACCTTCAGCTATTCAGAGGTTTGGGTCAAGAACTGACCTAAACGTTCAAACACTGTCCTTCAGGATTTTCTGGTGGAGAGCAACATTTGTTATTCTATCCGTTACAAGTCATCCAGGTCATGAAGCGGCAAAGCAGCCCCAGACCATCACACAATCACCACCATGTTTGGCTGTCGGTATGATGTTATTTTTCTTGAAAAACACTGTTAGTATTACACCAAGTTAAACTTCTTTCTTGCGGATCATCAAGACGTTGTTCAGAAATGTGAGATGGGCCTTTGTGTTCCTTGTCCTTCAGCATTGGTTTCCACCTTGGGACTTTCCCATGGAGGCCATTTTTGCCCTGTTTCTGTTTCTTATTGTTAAATCATCAACACTCACCCTGACTGAGGAAAGTGATGCCTGTAGTGCTTTAGATGTTGTTCTGGGTTGTTTTGCGACTTTCTGGATGAGATGTCAACACAAGCTGACGTTCAGCAAAACCTGACAGGTTATATTTAAGTGACATCTTAGTTCTACAGGTCTGGCAGTATTAGGCCCGAGTGTGACCAGTGAAACGGAACCAAAATGTCTGATTAATCACAGTTAATTCATGATTTAACTGCGCCAGGTTGGTTTGAAATGTTGTTTTCCCCCTTCATAAATTAAGGAGTTCTGTGGGCGCAAATGCCTTGTTGATGCCAGAGGTCAGAGGAGAATGGCCAGACTGGTTTGAGCTGATAGAAAGGCAACAATAACTCAAATAACCACTCGTTACAACCAAGGCATGCAGAAGAGCATCTCTGAACGCACAACACGTTGAGCCTTGAGTCGGATGGGCTACAGCAGCAGAAGACCACACCGGGTGCCTTGGCTGTGTCAAGGGTTTATAGCCTCTATATAAAGCCTCTGCGCTACCCTTTCTCCACGCACCATCCCATAAATTACATATTGATTAGGGTTTAATTATATGAATTCTGCAGAGTAGCAAATATAAAGCGATTTGTTACCTGCATTAATGCTTTAGAGATCCTGTCCAGGTGTGCAGCAGAGTTTAGTACCACAGAGACGAGTGGTCCCAAGACTTTCAGGTAACCGAGGAACACATTGAGGACAAACAGCTTCTTCTGGTCGTCAGAGGTTCTCATCAGCCGGGGGAGGGAGGTGGCTAAGGAGTGGAGATTCTCAGACAAGACATCAGTCAAGTTCTTACTGGCTGTGCCACTCTGATTCCTCTGTGATACGTCTCTCAGAGCAACCTCACACCTAGAGGGGAAGATATAAGCTTCAGTTAAAAATGCGAGTCAAATTTTTTTTTTAATTCATTCTTTCTTCCACACAGAATCAACAGTGAAAACAAACCTTTCTCTGACTCTGGGCTCATCGTCGTTGATCGCTCCCACTAGTGCTTCCAGTAGCGGCCCCACGCACTCCTTCAGCGACTGACCGCACGTTGCCAGCAGATGGTCGGCCAGCTCCACCATTTCCAGCCTTACCCTCCAGTGCTGGTGGGCTGAGGTGCAGGAGAGGATCCTCTTCAGCAGCACACACAGCTTCTCCACCGTTCCCTTCACCCAGTCTGGAGAACGTTGGACCACGAGCTGCCTGATCCTACCCAGGTCTGAGGAGGGTGTTTTACAGGACTGCCGGCTCTGCAGCTGGGAATCCTCCATGACCAGACCCACAGACCTGGACCACACCTGAATATTAAGAGGAATTTTTGATTTTCCAACAGTGTTAAAAGTATTTATGGCCCTTGAACTTTATCAGATTTTGTCGAGTTGCAGCAAGAAATCCCACAGTATTTTCTCCTGATTTTATGTAATAGACCAACACAAAGTAGCACATGGAGGAACAAGTATAGATAGTTTTCAACGCATTTCAAAAACAAATAAAAAGTGTGACCTTCATTTGTATTCAGCTCCCCTGAGTCAACACTTTGTAGAACCACCCTACGCTGCCTTTGGGGTACCTGTCGTACCCCTTTCCATGTTCAGATGAAGAATTGAACACTGTTCTGTAGGGTGTTGTTATTTATATACAGGGTTCCTCTATATTCTTCATATCAAAATCCCATACCATTCCAGACTCGATTTTTTTTGCCTATTTTTAAAGAATTAAAAGATTCTTTGTAACTTTCTACAATGGTCTGACTTTAAATATAAACAGGCAGATGGTCCATACAACAACTGTACTATGAACAGAACTACAAATAATTTTATGTTCCTTTTTATCTTTATCCATGCTCAACCAGAACTGGAAAATAATTAAATCAAATTCATAAGTCCACAGTAACCATGTTTCTAACTGCTTTGAACTTTGAACTCTGCTGTGTTTCTCGGTCTTCGTGATGCCGTTTATTCAATGATATTCAGACTAAGATTACGGAGATCACTGAGATCAAATGACAGACACGGAGAAGCTAACTGCTAATTAGGTTCATTGTGAAGGCGAACGGTTGCACTGGATTTTGCTTAAGAGTAACAGAGTTAAGGGTGCTGAATCAAATGTAACGCCGACATTTATTGTTCCGTCCACCTTACAATCATGCGCTACTTTGTACTGGTCCAAATTAAATAAAATCCAAATAAAATACATCAACATTTGTGTTGTAACGTGACATGATGTGCAGAAGTTTTAGGGATATAAATACTTTAGCAAGGCACCGTACACTACCATTGTTGACATAACACGTTAACCTATTTTGCTATACAGTGTAGTGCTTTGTTTTATTATGCAATAAAATATGAAAGCAATCTGGGTTATTTAGATTTAGATAGAGATATTTTACCTTAATGGCCCTGACAGTAACTGCATGGCCTTGCCTGAGATCTCCAGTGATGATCCTTGCTACAGCCTTAGTGATCCCAGGTAAGAACGAAGCCACGGTGCCACCTACAGAACATCGCTCATGCGATGATGGGACAACGTGCTCCTGAGTGCAGTCACAATGCAGAATCAAAGACTGGAGGCACTTCAAAGCTGCTGCCTGAATATCTCTGGATTTGTCCTTCTCTCCTAAAACTAGCAGGAGCGATATGGCGGCACCCAGTTCAGGCAGCATCACAGGTTCATACAGTTTGAAGACTATATCACCATAAGCAGCGTGAAGCAGAGCATTCAGGCACCTCAGCATGGCTGATCTCAGCTCCTCTGATGTATCTGCAGGTTTGCCCGGGTCTGTGGGGGAGCAGAGGCAGCTACAGAGCTCTGAGAACAGGTCACGTAGGGTGTCCCAGCTCTGGACACAGGTCCTCTCCAGAACATAGCTCATTGCCTCGGCCACAGCCTGCACCAGCTTTTCCTTTTTCCCTCCAGTGACTTTAAGGACAAAGCGGAGGGGGAAAAGGACGTACTCTTGGAGCTGCTGTAGTGAGGCTTCATGGACGTCTTTTAACTGTTCGCTCAGCGTCTCCACGTTGGTCACAGTGGGCTCCTTGGTGAGCAGCACACAGACTGGGCGCAGATAGGCAAAGGCAACCTTTGGATCATTGATCTGAGACATGACTGGAGGCATCACAGCATGGGCCACTGCTGTAAGAGGGTAGGGGGCAGTTAGAACATTGTAAGTACTGTCTCTATCACTTAAATGACTGTGTTCTTTAAGGCAACTTCCTTTTAGAATTTTCACTGAATCTATAATATGCTCATTTGTGAAGTCGTTGGGGTTGAGCGAAATAACAATATGGTGGTTCAACAACTGACAGCCAGCCTCTCTACCTTCGTGAACTTATATGGTGAAAACAGAGGCGGAGCTCATTAGCTTTAGGTTTTCTCTGCTCTTAAATCGCAACAAAAGAAAAGACAAAATAACTCAGGTTAGGGTTTTTTTTTCTTTCATGATTTAGCATAAATATGAATGCACTGAAAAACATGACCACACATTTAAAAGAAGAGTCTACGTCACAATATCGAGAGTAAAATGTTGCACCTCAATGTTGTTCAAATTCGGCTAACATCCTTAATGCTGCGAAATAATAACAGCCTACCTTCATACCAGCGACGGTAGGAGTTGACGCTAAAAAGTCATTGAAACGAGCTAAATAAAGTACAAAACATCAACATCTCGCTGATGAAGTTGCCGCTGAATCCCGTGTAGTAACCGTCACCATTCTGCGCCAGCGACGCATAACTGTGACGTAAAATAAAGATTTCCGGCTGTTTTCAGAATAAGACTATTTTACCGTTACAAACTACTATGCAATTTCTATTAATAGAATAGATTTTTTAATTGACATTAAATTATATGTAAATCTGAGTCTTGATATACATTGTGGTGCCCATAATCATGCCATTTAATATGTTTGTATTTCAATTCTTTCAGGGTTGAGAATTTAAGTGGTTCAGTTGCACCCATCTATCCAATGACTTCCACTTACAGGTCCAAGAGAAACCGCAGTAATCCATCTCCCCAGCGGGACTCTGCAGCTCGTTCTCTGTGACCTTAAAACATTCCCATGAGAGAAGAGAAAAATAATTCCCTTCAGAGAGTTTTGGGGATGCCCTGGGGAATTCCTCCCAGTGGGAAAAGCCCGATAATCATCCAAAGGGAGGCGCTCAGTAGGCATTTTGATCAGATGACCAAAACACCGTTATTGATTGTTGTTGATGTGGAGAGGCAGCTAATTAATTCCTGCTGACGAGGCCTCAATGCATATCACCATCTCCTGCTGCATCCTACTCATAAAAGACACCAAGATATTTCATGTACTGTGTATAAAACAAAGATTGACCCCTGACCCATTCAGATCGAAATTCATTTCATGTTCGTTTTTATATAAAATGCCAGTTCACAATCAGTATTCCATAAAACCATGCTTGTAGCTGGAGGAAAAACGTCAACAAACTAATTCAAAACAAACATCTTAAATCACTTCCCAAGACAAAGAGCCCCTGTTCAGTCCAAATCAGTTTGAATTAGTCTGATTCAGGGTCTGCACAGAAACACAGTTGGCAGCACTGTTGCCTTTCAGCAAAATTCAGAATCCCAGCCCGGGCTCTTTCTGCATGAAGATTGCATGTTCTCCCCATGCTCGTGTGGGCTCTTTAAGGGGACTCCCGCTTCCTCCCTCTATCCAAAACACGACTGTAAGGTTAACTGGTCTCTTTAAATTGCCTTTAGGTATGAGTGTGTGTATGATTTAGGATGTATCTTTGTCCGTTTTAAGTCACCCAAGTTTAAATGAATACATTATAATAAATCTCGACTTAACGCAAAATCTTAGTTTTATTGTGAAAGAATAGCAGTTTGAACGGAAGTTTAATCTTTATTCATTTTTACGAAGCTGACGCCGGTGTGTTGGCACTGTCCTGTGTGTGAAGAGCTTTTTTTTCATGGCAATATCTTATTAAAATGAACCATGTTGCTGTCACTTTTCCCGTAGCCGGACCTGTTTTCAGAGAAGTCGTTTACTCACTGAGGTAACAAAGTTGCTTTTGTAACCAGTGTTGGCGCAATCTAACCGGAAAGACGGCTAGCAGCAAATATCTCAGATCAAGCACATAGGTTACAGCGGCAGAAGCATTTGATTATAGCTTACTTTACGTCACTGTGAGAGACTATTGAGCTTATTTTATTAATGCAGTCAGAACATAAAGCATGTCTCTCGAGACTAGGCTAGCTAGACATCTTTTGTGTCGTTTTTCGCTAACAGTAGCTGGGAAATTTACATCCTTCGGCATGATCCCATGAACGGCAGAGAAAGATGTAAACAACACATAAGTCTTTAAAAGGAAAAGAGCGTAATATGTTTTAAGTTTTTTTAAAGGTTTGGATAAAAAGATAAATAGAAAACAAGAATATGGAAACTCATTGTAGACATGATAAATCATTATCTTTTGCCTAAGCTGCTCTTACCAGTCTGCGTTTTTAGAGTTTTTAAATGTTTAAAGGGACTATGTACAAAGAAGTGTTTCATCCATCCATCTGCCCTTTATCCCTTTATGTGCCCATCCATCCATCCACCCATCCTTACAGTCTATGTTTTTAACAGGTTCCATCTTTAAAGCTAAAATCCTTTACAGAGAAATCACACTGTACTCCCTTTGCTCATTGAGTATTTCCCTATTTAAATGAACTCTAAATGTCCATCTTCTTCTTTAGGGCGGTTTGATGTTGGCAGCTCCTGTCCCACCCTGCGCCAAGCTGTCAGGATGGATGAACAAACCCTGGAGGCTGCGATTGCCACCTATAGTGCTCAGCTGCAGCAGGTGGAGACAGCCCTGTCAGCGGGCCTGGACCCAAGCCAGCAGCCGGACCTGCTCAAACTGAAGGAAGACCTTTGCCAGCTGATAGAGCTCACAGAAGCCAGCCTGGTGTCTGTCAAAAAGAGTCGGCTGCTGGCCAGCTTAGAGGACAGTAGTGAACTGCACATAAACACCTCAGAGGCAGCAGCTGAAACCAGCAGGGCAACCGAGAGTCTGAACTCAGAGTTTGCTGCTTTTTACTCTGAACTGGGAGAGTGTTCAGGTAGCAGCTCTGATACCAGAGAGAAGGATGAGGACGTAGAAGGGAGAGGAGTAGATTGTGAAGAGGAGGAAAACGAAGAAGACGAGGAGGGTGAAGATGAGCTTAGTGGTACCAAAGTAAGAGCGCCCTACAGGACGTCGTGGGGGACGCTGGAGTATCATAACGCCATGGTGGTCGGGGCAGAGCCGCCGGATGGAGAAGAGGCACAGGTCAGAGTGCTCTACGTCTACCCCACTCAGAAATCGATGAAGCCATGCCCGTTCTTCCTGGAGGACAAATGTCGTTTTCTGGAGAACTGCAGGTAAAACAAATGTTCTTCAAAGAAAGTTTTATTTTCATGACTCAGAATTTTATTGTGCAGATATTTACAGCGCCTTGCAAAAGTATTCATATCCCACTGACGTTTTCCCCGATTCTTCACATAACCACAAACTTCAGAGTATTTTACTGGGATTTCATGTGACAGAGCAACAAAACGTACTGCTTGAGAGTGGAAGGAAAAGGACTTTTTGGTTTTCAACCTTATAACATGCAAATCTGAAAAGTGTGGTGTGCATTTGAATTCCTCCCCTTTAATTTGCCACAGGCCATGCACTGGACATGGGAGAAGGTCCTCTGGTCAGATGAGACCAAAACTGACCTTTTTTTATTCATAGCTCTGGACGATTTGGATTTAAAAGAATTTTCATTCAATTAAACAGTCGAAAAGAAGTATCAGTATTGAAAAATAATATTTCATGTTATTTCGTTAAAATTGCCTGTTGGAAATGATTCCTATCCTTTTCAGTAATTAATGGAAAATGATTATTGATGGTTCAGCAAACAAACCCTTATGATTGGTGACCAGCTTGTTGCATTTTTCCACTGGTGTTTTGACCATTTGTCTTTGGTGATGAGCTTGAGGTTGGAAGGCCTCCTTGCCGTCATCCTAATGTTTAACTCCTTCCATAAATTTTCCATCAGATCCAAGTCAGGATTCTGGATGGGGCGCTCCAAAGCGTTAATTTTAGTTTGAATCAGAAGCAACATTTCCAGGTCACTGTACCTTAAATGTGAGTTTAGCGAGGAGCATCAGTCAGTGCAATTTCTTTATTAATAACTCTGTAGTTTAATTGATTATCTGATTTACCTAGATGTAAGATTTCTAAGGTATTCTTTGATTATTGAAGGTTTTCTCACGGAGAGGTGGTGTATGTGTCCGAGCTCAGGGAGTTCCTGGACTGCGACGTCAGTAATCTTGAAGAGGGTTCTGCCTGTTTGGCCCGACACGAGGACAGCATCTGGTACCCGGCCAAGATAAAAGGTCATTCTGAACTGTCAGTGCAAGGTTTGAAAACAAAAAGCTGTTTAGGTGTCACATAAAACGACATAAAACATTGTAATGTTTTCTCCATCGTTAGAAATCGACAGTGGTTTCTACACTGTGAAGTTTGACTCCCTGCTGATGAAAGATGCTGTAGTCGAGGCTGATGGAGTTATTCCCCCTCTGAGAGAAGACGACCCTCTCTCGTCTGACTCGGATTCAGATGACACTGGAGATGCAGATTCAGTGGGATATGCAAAAGGTATAAAAATGTATGAAAAAAACCAAATATAAACCGGCATATACTAATATTATTTCTGTTGTTTTTCTGCAACAGTTCTAGACTCAGCTACAGAATCTGCTGTAACAGTAAACGGGGCTAGCTTTGGTGGCTGGGAGGCACATACCAGAGGCATCGGATCCAAGCTGATGCTCAAAATGGGCTACGAATATGGAAAAGGTGAGCAAGTGATACCCCCTTAAGGCAGAAGAATCAAAGATGCATTTGTTGAACCATACGGCTTTTATTTTGAGTTAACACAGTTTAACTTCATCCAAGCCACGTCTTTTTGGAGTTATTTGCAGCAGAACTGTTGGGGAGCTTATTAAGTTCACTGCTATGGAAGATGTCTTTTTTTATTTTCTTTATGTACTTTCTTATGTTTGCCATTTTTGCCCTGCGTCTCTCTTATTGTTGAGTCAGGACTCTGAGCTTAAAGTGCCTGTGACAGGCGCGTATTTAGACCTGGGCTTTCGGGGCTGAAGCCCCGGATGTTTTCTGAATAGCCCCGGACTTCTTGATAGAAGAAATTTAGAAGTATTAAAAAGATGCAGCCACAAAATGGTATTGGACTTCACATTTTTATTTAAAAAAACAATCCGATTTTTTCAATTGTGCTCCATATAATCACGTCCCGCTCCACCTAACCTGGCAATGAGTTAAAAGGAGAAGACAAAAAATAGCTATTTGCGCACTCGCGGCACCACGAATGCGCCACTACGCGCACAGCCAGAGACAGACTCCATTCTGGAGAAGTCCAGAACAGCAGTTTACTCCAGGTCGACCTGCCTCCTTCATTAACTGAAAAAGTTACACTGAGGGGGCTCAAACGGGTTCATTAAAGGAAAACCGTGGAGCCAAAACCGAAGAGTGGGAGCCTGTGGGTGTGTGTTCAGGAACAGGTGGAAGCTGAGCGGTATAACCCAGGAGAAGATAGCGGTAAAACCTGAATGCTCACTCGGATGGGCTATTGAAAAATTTAAGATAATCACTGATTCACCCAGCAAGACATGAGGTGGAGGTTCACTCTAATGGGGATCTTCAGAGTCATGATGAGGAACTTTCACCTGAGCGAAAGGTGAATTTAAATGATGTGGCTGTGATAGAAAACAGTAGCAACCTTCTGTGAGCTTCTAGCCGGATTTGCATCATAATGTGAAAATATCTTGGTCCTTTACTTCAGTCAAATAAAAGCATTTAATCCTAACGTAGCTGAAACACTTAAAAGGTCCTTTAGATCAACACATTGATCTCATGGCTGCACCCGGGTCTTATAGTCTAGTTCTACATGTAGACAGAACCAGGTGGTGCTCAATAAACCAGGAAAATCTCTCCTGGTGCCAGAAGACGTAGTAGAAAGACCAAAGTAAGCCTCCCTCTTCTTTTCATATCTTCTGTGCTGATTCAAACATACACTCTGGCTTTAAAGATGCAGCATAATTAAGAAAAAAAAATATAGCAATTAATCACAGGTGGGGACCATTGATTATTTAACTATTGTATTTTTCTGAATTACACATGTAATATTATATAAACTAAACTAATTAACAAGGATAGAGTTTTATTTTGAAGGTGAGACATACATACCATATGTATACAGTTATTAAAAACGTAATTTTGTACTGAAAGATCCAGGATGAGGCTCTATGCTATATTTTAAACACCACAACATAACATGCTTTCCTCTCAAAGTTTTAATAGTAAAGAACTGCACTAATGTGTCACATGCTCAGTGCAGAACAAAGACTTGTTGTAAAATTTTCATTTATTATTTTTGTCAGGCCAAAATTTCTTCAGAAGTGGAATGAAGGGCTGAAAATATGGCGATAGAAGAGAACAGGTTTCATAAGAGGGGAACCATTTTAAAAAAAAAGTTTTCGAAAAGCTCTTGGGGCATAATAAAAAATATTTTTTAGGATTTTACATTTGACTAAGTTTTAGGAAAATCCTTTTTTTTCCACTTTCCTATTTTGAAATATAAAAATAAAGACAATGGGGGCCTCAGGGGGGAAACTTTGATGAGAATGTAACGTTTAAAAGGTAATTTATGTAGATGACAAAAGCCCCATTTATCTGGCCCCAAAGTAAACATCTCTGAGTTTAAGAAAAAAATTTTTCAGCAAAAAATTAGATTAAGTTCTTTTTTAAATACCACAAAATGTGTCATTATTTTTCTTCAGCAAAATGGTTTTTCATCAGGCTAAAAATCTGTTTTTTTCCCTTATCCTCCTTCAGCTTCTAACAAAATTAAAAGCAAAATTATTGCAAACCTTTTTTGTTTGATTCACAATAATTTACATTCAGTCTAAAAACAGCCGAGACAGAGAACTTGTACAATATGTCCTATATAATTTTAATTTTAAATTACCTATAAATTGTCTTATTGAAATCTGAATATTTTGGATTTGGGCTAAAGCCCCTAATGTTTTGAGACCCTAAAAACGCCCTGACCTGTGACATCGAATTTTTATGATAAATCCAATTACATTTATGTAAAGGAAACATTAATAAAATATTTCAGAAAGTAAATTCATGCCGCTGAAATGACAAGTTGTTGAGATATATGGTCATAAATTTCACTAAAAAGGCACTTCCAGACTACTCCTTTGCGTAAAAGGGAAACCTGACATGTAAACTGACCCCTGCTAAAAGGACAACCCAAACAGCAGCAAAGAATCTCATTTTTCTTTAGATATATTTTAGTCACTATCAGAG
This sequence comes from Crenichthys baileyi, assembly GCA_036173005.1. NCBI lineage: Eukaryota > Metazoa > Chordata > Actinopteri > Cyprinodontiformes > Goodeidae > Crenichthys > Crenichthys baileyi. Next base: position 583,728 of record JAHHUM010001185.1, on the reverse strand, counting down.
AGAGACACAGCAGAGTCAGAAGAAGAAAGTCAGCTTTCATCAGTTGGCAGAGCACAAAGCGTTGCGGCGTGCGGATGGCCATGTAATCCAACCCAACTCAATTTTTGCCAGAGGCCGGAGCACGGCCGGAATCATGCATGAATAATACTGCACCACCAGGAAACAAAACGAGCACAACATCCAGATCTTCAAAATAATTCACTTCAGGACCATTTTATTTAATTAGATATTGTTGTTATTGTATATTTTTAATATTTGCCACGGTGCTCTATTTTTCTAATAACATTCCCACACAACTTGTTTTTGTTTTTAACTGCATATTTCCACATTTATTTATGTCAGCTGTATGCTTGTCTATGTGTAGCACCTTACCTCCAAAGTAAATTCCTCATACATGTGAAACACTACTTGGCAATAAAGTTCTTCCTGATTCTGATAAAGACAGAATAGATGTCACTACATCAATAAATACACACATATATTTATATATAGACATGTATATATTAGCAATTGTTTATATTAGATCAGTTAGTTCAGTTACTGGGCTGTATACATTAACTAAGGTATTATAAACCGAGCAATTAAAACATTAAATGCACCAAACTAATCAACAAGTATAGCTTCGCTGCACTCAGTGAATTTACCCATTGTAGAGCAAAAATGAAAATATCTGGATGCATGAAACGAAAAATGAAGTTAAGTGCAGTTGAACTGTTTTAACTTTCACAGAGTGAGTTGTTTTGGACATTTATCACTGGCTTTTATTGCACGATCTGCGTATGGTTCTTGGAGCTCCTCCGGGCTTTGCAGTGGACCGGACTGGAGCAGATACAGTAAATCCAGGGTTACAGTAAATATGGCACTGAGTGAAACAACCGGAGGTGAAGCCGAGCGGCATGGAGCAGTAGTAGTAGACACAAGGGATGATTCAAGATCTGAAGACACTCCCTGGTGTCATTTTTTTTTTACTTTATATTAGAATCTTTAGAGAAACATGTAAAATGTTATGTTGATATGACAGTGAAGATTTAGTTACTGAGCTGTACATGGGAGCAATCATATCATTTAAGTTTTATAACTCTGATCCAGGCGGCTCTGATCCTCTTTGCTTAGGGAAAGTAGTGCAGACTATCGGTTGCTGTCGTATTCCTGCCACCACCAGCAATGCTCCGTTTCACCATATTAATGCTGTTTTTAACGCAACTTGGCTTATACCTGAACCATTTATCATTGATGCTCACACAATAAGTGACCGGAGATTTCCCCTTTGTCGTCATTTCGGGGTGACTTTGGACTTGCAAATTTTAACTGCGAAATATGCCTATGTGTCACAATTGTCTTTCTTCACATCTTTAATCCTAAGATCATGTCAATTTCTGCCCAACTTCTTCAGTATTAGGAATTTTTCTTTCAATTTCTGCATTTATGGGAAGAATGTGTCACAGGTACTTTAACTTTGGCAGTGACGCCTGCAGAGCTTTAGATGTTGTTTCAGGTTCTTTGTGACCTCCTGGATGAGTAGTTGGATGTCATTTTAATTTGCAAGCCATTCCTGGGAAGGTTTAACACTGTAACATGTTGTCTCTGTAGTCTCTAGATAGGGCTTTGTAACCGTTACCAAACTGATAGATGTCAACTTTGTTTTTAGACTTTTATTAGTACATAATGTGTTGCTTTCTGAAATCTTTCACCCTGCTTTATGTTGTCAAATAGATTCAGAATAAGTGACTTCTTCATTATATTAGTCTGGCAGCAATCAGAACCGAATGAAATTACACCCATTCTTTCAAAAACTTTGGTTGATCTAAGTCAATTCACAATTTAACAAGGGGGCAATTCATATTTCACAGCACGTCAGCAAACTTTCACTTTTTAACCACATTTTCACCTTATTAAAAACAGAAAGTAGTGTCCTTTTTTCTATTTCTACTCAATGAAAATCATAACATGCCTGAACACTGACAACATTATTGTGGTTTATTGTTAGATAAATTAGGTGTGCCAAAATAAATATCCACAGAGCAGAATGTGGGGATGGTCAAATCTAAATTGTGTGGAAAAAAAGGCTAAAGGTTGAAGCCCCCTTTTAAAGACCTTAAGTGTGACTCCAATGTTGACTTGAAGCTTTTTTATTGAATTTTGCGGCACATCCCAGTTAAATGAGCCAGGACTGGGTTCCAAGAGTGTCTGTGATCCCAGAACAGACAAAAGATTCAAAATACACGTTTGAAACTCAGACTATTTCTGGAACGTTTTTCTTAGAGCTGATGAAACTAAAGTCAGTCTGTAGCTGAATGATAAGAGTAAAAACAAGGACTTCACATGGTTTTTGAACTGAAAAACAGAACAGAACATCATCCAGTCAGTCATGAATTTAAATGGCAGTCTGCCATTGGTTTTTTTTATTGGTCATGTAGCTCGATGGGTTCTTTAGACGTTACAGTGGAATACAGCTGGTTCAGATCGGGCCAAATGTATGTTTAGAAAGCCTTAATAAATCAGCCAATTAAAACAGCAGCTTTATCTCACAGTAAAAAAAAATCTAAAAACTCCAACTTATTACTTTAGTCACAGCCATGTTAATTTTTACAGGGCCTCTGCAACAATCATCCTTTTCTTTTCTTTTTTTTTACATTTTTATTATGTTAATTTTAGGTCTTAAGAAGTCTCAAATATGCCCAGATTTTCCATAATAGTTCTTAAATTACATTGGTTTTATGTCTACATTTTGTACGTTCATTCATTAATTTTTCTTCCAATTTTCTTTTCACAGCATTTGCAGTTCTTACCATTAAAAAAAAAAAAAAAAAAAACTACAAACCCCATGATGCAGGAAAGAAATTAGCCCTGTCCAAAGCAAGTCAGTCAGTCATTAAAACCTACCTGCAAACTTGTGAAAGAATGATTATTACTAGTTTAGATTTAATGTGCAATCATTTAAAACCCACATATGTTACTTTATCCACTACCAGCTCACTGATCAGGGGAACGTGCTCATTTAAGGAGGTTTGGAAGCTTGTATGAAGCTCTGTAGGAAAAACCTGTTGTAGTAAAAGAACTAAAATCATTTGCCGGAGTTCAAAAAATGCCCATTTAAGTTTATAAAGTTCTGTACCATCTAAAGTACCATCTTAACAGGATATGAGACAAATAAGCAAACAGATTTATTATTTAATCTATTGATGATTTTTTTTCTATTTTACTGATGAACTGTCCATCAATAAAATGGAAAGATTCATCAATAGATTAAATAATAAATATTTTAACCTGCTAAGCTGTAAAGTTCAGTATAAATTAATATGAAGGCTATTAAGTAAATTATAAAGTCAAGTTAGCTTTCCTAAATCATGTGGTCTTAAATTGAAATCATTGTTAAAAATGTCATAAAAAGCCTTAAATTTAATTTACATAAACTTGTTTTCACCAGTCCCACAGTTGTCAACACTTACAGTGTAATGAATCTATATAATATATGAGTTTACTTTCTGAAATAATTGAATATTGAACTTCTTCAGAATATTCTAATTTTCTGGGCTGTAATTGTGTATATACCCCGAGGAAACAGAAACTCGTGTATTAAAAGCTAGAAGTTACTAGAAACTCTGATCAATTTTATAAAGCAAGGTAGAAAAAATAGATTTAGTCTAAAGGGATTGTTCAATTTAATTTAGTTTATTTATATATCGCCAATTCACAACACATGTTGTCTCAAGGCACTTCACAAAAGTCAGGTTCATACATTCCAATTAATCCTAACCATTGAACAGTGCAGTCAGAGTTAGTTATTTATTTAAATTGGATAAAAAGGTTTTCTGTCTAAGGAAACCCAGCAGATTGCATCCAGTCAGTGACTTGCAGCATTCACTTCTCCCGATGAGCATGTAGAGACAGTGGACAGTCACTGGCGTTGACTTTTGCAGCAATCCCTCATACTGAGCATGCATGTAGCGACAGTGTGGAGAGGAAAAACTCCCTTTTAACAGGAAGAAACCTCCAGGCAGAACCAGGCTCAGTGTGAGCGGCCATCTGCTACGACCGACTGGGGTTAGAGAGAACAGAGCAGAGACACCAAGAGAACAAAGAAGCACTGATGCAGGAGTACTTTCTATGGAAGGAAAAGTAAATGTTAATGGATGTAGCTCCTTTAGTCGTTTCACCTAGAAAGAAGGAACAGATAAACTCTGAGCCAGTTTTCAGTTTAGAGTCTGAAGAGAGCACATAGAGTTAGTTTACAGTAAAAGCTCAGTCAGTAGCCATGTCTAGTGTAGAGAGAAAGGCTAACACTGAAACCAGGCCATGTGGATCATCGTAGAGGGTGAGCATTAAGTTGTTGCCAGCAGAAGCTTGGAGGATTCCCCCTCTCCAGAAAGGTGTCACAGGTAGACACAGAGTCATGCCAGGTGTAGCTTCTAGGAAGAGAAAAGAAGAGAACAAAGTTAAAACTGAAATAACAGCAAATAATGCAAAATTGAAGAGTAGTGTGAGAAAGTAGCGAAGAGGTGAAAGTGGTCATTATGTCCTTACAGCAGCCTAAGCCTAGAGCAGCATAACTACAGAGATAGCTCAGGATAACCTAAGCCACTCTAACTATAAGCTTTATCCAAAAAAGGAAGTTTTAAACCTAGCCCTTAAAAGTAGACAGTTTGTCCATCTAGAGCCCACTGATGGCCATTGTTTTATACTAAAAACCACAACGATTGGGATGCCTCTCTCTGTCAGATTGACCATAACGAATTGAAAGAGAGGGGTCCTACAGGTAGCAGAAATGGAGGGTGTGTTTGCACCTCACTATAACTGAGGGGCGGTTTTAGGCTAAACCTGACTCCCCCTTACTCCATCCAACAAGGGAGAGAAGACAGAGGTAAAATAAGGAAGATAGCTCAGGATAACTTAAGCCACTCTAAATTGAGCTTTATCAAAAGGAAGTTTTAAGCTAGCCTAAAAGTAGACAGGGTGTCTGCCTCACTGACGAAACTGGGAGCTGGTTCCACATGGAGAGATACCTGATAACTAAAGATTCTGCCCTCCCATTCTAACTTCTAAAGACTCTAGGAACGCACCAGTAAACCCTGAAGTCTGAGCACGATTGCTCCTGTTATGAACATATGGAACAAATCAGATTCTCTGATGTATGATGGAGCTAAGTCATTAAGGGCTTTATATGTGAGTGAGGAGATTTTTAAATTCTATTCTGGATTTAACAGGGAGCTAATGAGGGAAGCTAAAGTAGTAGAAATATGATCTCTGTTTTTAATTTTTATCAGAAATCTTGCTGCACAGCCATTTTTGAATCGCTGAAGTCTTTTTAACTGCATTTTTGTGGGACACCTGATAGTAAAGAATTACAATAGTCCATCCTTGAAGTAACAAATGCATGGACTAGATTTTCAGCATCAATCCTGGACAGGATATTTCTAATTTTGGCAATGTTCCGGAGATGAAAAAAGGAAATCCTAGAAACCTGTTTAATATGGGATTTAAATGACACTTCCTGGTCAAAAGTAACACCAAGGTTTTTTACTTTATTATCGGAGGTCAATTTAATACCATCCAGGTTAAATGATTGACTAAGCAGTTTCTTTTTCAAAGACTCCGGTCTTTAAAAAAGTTAATGACTTAATTATTGTGCCAGCACTGATTTAGTAAAAAAACAAACTATAATTTCTTGATTTTTGGATTTTTTTTTCTAATGAATAAATGTAGGTTGGAATTTTCTAGACTGTTCTTTGTGAGATTCTGCTGCTGCAATAAAATATTCATTAATTTTAAGGCTTTTTCCACATCCAAGGACAAATATTTCAATAAATGGGTAAATAAACTAAACCACTTGCAAACAAATAAGACTTTAGAGTGGAATGAGAGACAAATATTTAAGTGCAATGCTGATGTCTCCTCAGGCTTAGGGAAGATGCAGGAGGGTCGAGTGGAGCCAGTGATGGCTGTGGTGCTGCCGAAGGGAAAGTCTCTGGACGAGTGTGCGGAGTTGACACAGAGGCGCACCCAAGGCAGGGCTGCTAAAGATGGCACACAACCTGCCCGGCCAAAGCGTCGCAGAAAGCCTAAAGTCTCCACCGGAGGGCGCCGTACCGTCTTTGACTTTTTAAACCACAAACTCGGAGACAAGAGCTCCGGTCCTGCTGAGGGGGGTGCTGCTGTGCTGTCAGGAGCAACCGGGGTGGAGGCTTACAGAGCGGGGAAAAGCACCAAGAGGAGTCTGAATGTGAAGCTCTTCCAGGCTGCAGAGAGGGTGGCCCAAACCGAGAGAGAGATCCAGAAACTAAGCGAGTCACTCGGCAGACAGACGAGCAGGTCAGTACAGAACATGGGCTCAGTCTGTTACTAACTGCACTTCTGTAAAATCTGGAAACAGTAAGAAGTTGAGTCATTATTAAATGTTACGCAGGTACAATGATAGTAGGGCTCTCAAAAGTGTATACACCCCTGGTAAAATGTCAGTATCTTATGTAAAAAAAAATATGAGACCATTTCAAATCTTTTCAAAGCTCTTTCCACCTATAATGTCACATTAATCCTTACAGTTAATGTAAAAAAACGAATCTGTTAATAAGTAATAAGTACGCGCACCCTTAAACTAATAGTTGCCTTTCTGATTTAAATTCAGTCTTTGGTGTGTGTCGGTCAGCTTCCCACATCTTGACTTGACAACATTTACTCAGTGTGTGTTGGAAACGTTCATCTGATCAGTCAGACTGTGAGAACATCTCTTGTTTTATCCCCTCTTCCGGTCATTGAACAGATTTTCTTTTAAAGGTTGTTTTGGGCTCATTCCAACACTTCAGCTTTCTTCTTGTGAACTCATACGTTTGTTGATCTGAATGTATGATTGGACTTGCTTCAATGCTGGAAAATAAAGACCCTCTTCATCCTCCGAAAAAAAGGAAGGAAAAATTATATTGATCACTTGAGAATTCATCAGAATTTTTCTTTTCTTTTGTGTCAAGACGTACATTTACTGCTTTTTATAATTTTATCTTATTGATTGTGTCTTTTCAAACTAAAGAAGCAATAACGTAGGATTTTTAGTTTCATAAAACCATCAGCCAATAATAATTTAAATATGGATAAAAACTAAATCTGTAATGCCATGCCTTGTGCAAAAAAATTAAACAAATTTATAAAACTCTTAAAATGTTGTTAAAATCGTGATCAATCTTGATCCTAAGTTAAAAATTGGATACATTTTTATTTTAGCTCAGCAAAAAGACTCAAAATGTATTACGTTAAATTCCTGGAAACAAGTCCGGGTAGCAATAAAACTATTATTTTATTCTGCTTGAAAAAAGAAATATCAGAAGGTTCGTGCCCCACACTTTCAGAATCACTGATCTAAAGTAACCCCAGATCATGATCTTGCCACCACCATGTTGCGCGGTGGATCTATCATGTTCTTTTCTTGGCAAGCATAGCTATGGACCTGTGGCCCAAAAGTTTACAGTATAACATATTCTCCTACAAGATTCTGGAAGATTTTGGCCACCAGTCCTTGATGTTTTCTTTGGACCAAAAGAATTTTGTCTTGCTACCCTACTCCTAACACCAGACATATGGTGAATACAGGAGATCATTGTCATGTGTAGAACCCAACGAGCACTGGTTGGACATTTCCTGCAGCTCTGTCAGTGCTGCCGTCAGCCTCTTGGCAGCTTCCCTGACCGGTTCTAGTCCCGTCTTTCCTTCAGGTCTAGGAAAACTTTCCGTTTTTCTAATGTCCCTTTTGTTCCATATTTGTTCTGGTTATTCTTACCTCTCAACACTGGCATGATGTTTATCTATAATGTTGTGGGAATTGTTTACAGCCTTCTGCTGACTGATACCTCATTACAGTTAGATCTTTCTGGCTATTTTCAACCTTTCTGCAAACTTTAGCTTTAGCTAAAGGAGGAATATGAGCAAAGGTCGAGAAAATCCTAGCAGGACAACAGAACTTTATTTGTGGTTAATCAGTTTCAGTATGATTGATTTTTAGGTGTGTTCTCAATAAGATTGAAATTACAACAAAAGGTGCTTCAATCAAATATTGGCTTAGGTTGTTGCAGATGTGTCCAGGTTATTGCCGCTTTTGTTTTTCCTTCATTAAATATGTTTGTTTTTTACTTGAATTGGATAAATGCTACATAACATGTTAGAAGACGGCTTGAAACAAGGTCTACTTTTTTTTTACATTGACTTGCCAGTTTAACAGGACTTTTCCAAGCCAATTTGTCTCTCTTTTATGTCACTATGTACTGCTTTAATTTTTTTAGTTGGATTACACACACATTAGTTACCATATGATGACTCAAAGCACAGATTACACAACTTCCATTTAGTTAAGATAACTAGAAAACATCTTTCCGTTTCCAGTAGAAGCAATTAATTCATATTCCCAAACAAGAACTGTGGGAATTGTGTGGAACTGCAAATAAGGTGGGAACATTTGTGGAGAGACTTTTGTTTCCACGGCCGACGGTGCTGCTAAAATCAACTTGACTTGTCATCTCTCCTCTCCGCCTTCATATTTCTTTGTTGTTTGTGCTTGTGTGCGAAGGGATTCATCCAGAGTGAAGCAGCTGGAGGAGAAACTGTCAGCGGCCCGCTGCCTGCTGGCCCAGCAGAAAGCACACGAGCTGTCCATCCAGAGAGACCACAGGAAAGCAGACACACACAAGAAGATGACTGAGTTCTAGCCTCAGTTTGCCCCATGACTTAAGAAAGGCACTGCACGCCTCTAATTAACTCATGTTCCTTGCTTATTGACAGTTCTCTGCCCTGTTTTATTTTAAAGATTCCTTCTGGATAATTTGTTGCCAGCATCATGGATTTTAGTGGGCAGTGGAGTCCTTTTTTAGTTGTTATTCATTGTAGATGGTTTATGGAAGTTTAACTGTACAACCATCAATGTTGTTAAAATAAACTTTCAGTTGTCATGAACTAATTTTGATTTTACCACAAGTAAACATATTTTGCCTTCTTTATTTGGCTCCAACACCACAGCTGAAACGTTACTGGAAGTTTATCACATTATATGACATCACAACCACAAAATCCTATGGATTTTATGTAAAGTTGTGCATTATTTTAGGAGGTAAAGGATACCCTAGTATCAACATTTCAAGAAGAGTGGTGTGCGTTTGTATTCTGGCCCCCTGAGTCATTACACTGTAGATCCACCTTTCACTGCAACAATAGCTGCAAGTCTAGCTGCAGGTGTGTCTCTAGCAGCTTCACGTGTCTGGAGACTGAGATGTGTTTGCCACCAGCTACCTTGTCCCTAGTGAAGAAAAGCATTCTCACAGCATGATGCTGCCACTGCCATGTTTCACTATAGAGATTGTGCATCTAGGCTGATGTGCAGTGTTAGTGCCTACAACACAGTGTTCCACATGGAAGCCAAAAACTAGATTATGGTCTCATCTGAACAGAACACCTTCTTGCACATGTATGCAATGTCCCTACATGGCTTGTAGCAAACAAGAATTTTTTTTTTTGCTAGATTTGTAGGGTGCGACAATAATAGTTATCCTGCCACAGATTCTCCCACCTGAGCTGTGGATCTCTACAGCTTCTCCAGAGTTATTTGCTTCTTGGATGCTTCTCTGATTCTTGCCTCTCCAGCCTCTCTGTTTCAGCCATATCTTGGTAGGTTTGCAGTGGTGCCATAGTCTTTCCACTTTTAGATGATGGACTGAATGGTGCTCCGGGTGATATTCAGAGCTTGGGATATTGGGTTATAACCTACCCTTTCACCCATGCTGCGATCCAGTTGCTACTGTTCTCTAAAAAACAGGTGAGGCTTTCACATAACAGCTGGATTTTTATTGAAATAAAATTACACACAAGTGGATTCTAATCAAGGTAACTGTTTTTAAGCTATCAGAGTAAAGGAGGCCGAATGCTGTTGCACACTACACACTTAAGATTTTTATTTGCACGTATTGTTTCCTTCCATTTCAAAGTGTACTACTTTGTGTTGCTATATTAAATAGAAACCCACTAAAATACATTGGAATAGCCGGTTATAACAGAACACAATTTGGAAAGGTTAAAGGATTGTGGATGTTTTTAGCAAGGCACTTAAGTCATTCAACACTTTTCTGAGAGAGGGTTCTGACTGGAGCCTGCTTTGGTGCTTTGTGCCATTTACTCAGTATTACAGAGTTTTTACTATTTCATCCTCAGGAGTTTGCATTGTTTAAAAACAATTCCCAAACCTCATATAGCACACACACAGCATCTGCGAAGCAGCAATAACCTCTCTTTTTAATAATAAATCTGGGTAGCAGCTTGGCACACTCTGCTGGCATGTCTCCCCCTGGCAAGGCTTTCATACTGCTGCTGCAGAGCAAATATTCACATTCTCAAATCTTTATTTTGCTCCACATTTCTAATCTAAATGTGAGTTTTATGCCAGGGTAAGATTTAAAAAAACTCACAAATGATAACTTCCCAAAAGAATCAGGTAAGCCTAACTCCGCTAAAGTTCAGGGATAGCCTGAGACCATGTAGGACGGTTACTGGAGGAACTAATGGCCGTCAGCAAATCTTAATCCCAACAGCCCTGCAGGGTAAGAGATCACACCAAACTTCATGTTAAAGTTTGAACAATCTCAAAGAGAGAGAGTTTTAGGTGAGTGGATGGACCCTGTAAGAGATAAGGGTATATCCACACATACAGAGCTCCTTCCCCTCTCCCCTGGGGTAAGCCCCCCATTTGCGCTCTGTTTCTGAAGAGTGGCAGCACGTTGACTGCTGGTGACCAGAGGGGATCACTTGGAATTTGCTGATTGTAGGAGAAAATGGCCAAATGCACCATGTGTGTGGATTTAATGGGATCCCTAGAGGGTCAGAGCTTCATGCCTTCCCCATTTATAAGCCTCGGGTTTGCAGGGGAGAGGAGGGGGTGAGGGTGGTATTGCTTCTTCCAAGCCAGTGACAGATTTACCCAATGTGTCATCTGTATGCACCACACAACTCCTCCAGACATCTGTCACCTGACCTATTAGAAACGTTTTCGCTGTTAATCGGCACTCATCACAGCCCGCATTATGAGATTAAGGAGGAGTGATGGAGGAATTGATTGGGAGGCCACGCTGACTGGCGTTTTATCTGGGACTGCTTGTTTAGCTGCGCACCGGAAGGTTTGCAAGGCTGCAGGGGTCAGACGCAGACCCTGCAGGCTGAGCTTTCAAAGTATTTTTACAAATTTTTTGTTCATTTAATCGGTATGGGTTACGTCAAAAAATTATTTTTTATCTTAAACTTAAAATTGACAAAATATAAGCTTGTTTTTACTTCCTTTTTTCCTTTTTTTGCTCCCTCTATTAAACTATGCAACCTTACATTCTGGCCATTATTTTAGCATCTAGTGCCTTACAAAAGTATTCACATCCCTTGAACTTTTTCTTATTTTGTCACAAGACAAGTTCAACCAACACAAAGGATTGCCTGTTTGTGAACAGGAAGGACAATGAGATATTCTTTATTTTATTTTATTTTTTTACAAATAAAATATAAATACTTAGGCATGCATTTGTATTTAGCACCGTAAGTCAGCACTTTGCCGAACTACTTTTTGCTGTAATTATAGCAGCAAGTATTTGAGGTGTAGCAGTATCGCACATGTAGTGTTGGAATTTTTCGGCCAGTCTTTGCAAAGTAGCTCAACATCAGCCTAATTAGATGGAGACAATCTGTGAACAGCAATATTTAGGTCTTTGTTCTCAGGTTTCTATCAACTTAGACCAGCTTCCCTATCCTTGCTGAAGAAAAGCATCCCCACAGCATAATGCTACCAGCACTGTGTCTTAAAGTGGGGTATAGTGTGTTCAAGGTGATGTGCAGTGCTAGTTCGTTTAACTTGCAGGCAAAAAAAGTGACATTTTGGTCTCCTTTGACCAGAGCGGTTATGCTGAGTCCCCTAAATGGGACTTCTTATGGCTTCCTCTCAACAAACAAATGGAATGGGCTACTAATAGTTGCCCTGTTGACAGATTCTCCCACCTGAGCTTTGGATCTCTGCAGCTCCTCCAGTTACCATGACTCTCTCGGCTGGTTTTCTGAAAAATTCTCTCCTTCCCTGGCTTGTGAGTTTAGATCAACATCCATGTCTTGGTAGGTTTGCATTAGGGTTATAATTCTTCAGATGATAGATTGAACAGAGCTCTGTGGGATGTTCAAATGTGGAGATATTGTTTAATATAACAACCCTGCTTTGCTCCTTAGTCTTCATTATGCTATGTGTTCTCTAAATTTCTAGATTTTTGTTTTAGGGGTACCGGGGAAGGGGGTGTGAGGGGCTGAATACTAATGCACACAGTTTTTAAATTTTATTTTGTAAAAAAACAGAATAAAAACCATGTTTTCTTTTCATTCCTCCATACAAATATGAGCTACTCTATGTTCTATTATATATAACTTCAGCAGTAGTGTATGAAAAATAACCTCATGATTGACTGCGTGTAGGAACGCCATTTATATAAAAACTCAAAAGATATAAGTATGAGCTTTCCAGCTGAGCATTTTCAAAAGAAAACATCATGTGCACTACATGATTGGCTTCCACGTTGTCATATTCACTCCTTTAATACACATATGCTTTATAAGTTTATGTTAAAGCATACATTTCCTGTGAACTACTGTGTAGATATCTTTTCACATGTTTATTGTGTTTTGATTAGTGTTCACCTTCTCCTGGGCTCTAAAAAGAAAGTCAGAAACTTGACCTGATGCTGCTCCTGTGTTGTTTCATTCTTAAGTCATCCTGAAAGCAGCTCCCTCTCTTTAGATGTTCTGCAGGCTTGTTTGACCTACCTTTATGTGCCAGCAGATGAGGAAGATCTTGATCCTCCATCTACCTTCAAGCCTTCCCAATTCTACAGTGAATAATTTTTCAGACAGATTGCTTAGAATTATACTCAAACATAGTTTTGACATCATTTAGAGGATACTTTTTGTCTTCCTGTTTGAGCTTTTTACAGCAATGTGTGTTAAACTTCAAACTTCTTTTTATTTTTTTAATCAGTGCTGCATCTATCTAACATTTTTACCATGATGACCTGATATGCTCACTTTTCCACATACCCCAAAAATTACTTCAAAGGTCTGTTCCAGCAATCGTGGAGTCTCTCGTCACCTCCCCTGCTCGGTCACTCAGTTTGGCCGGAGAGCCAAGAAAACCAAGAACCTTGATGTTTTAGGCTTGATACTTTTTCTTCTTTTTTTGGGCCACAGTACTCCCGAGAACACTGAAAAACTTAGAACTCATGGATTTTCCCAGTGGAACCTGATGTTTATTCCTACACCAGAGTGAAGTGTGTTTTTCTTAACAAACATCACTGAACTCTTTTTTTTCCAAGACTGATTGAAGCAAACAGTCATGCTGACCACAGTCTGGATCACCAATGGAATGTTTCTAACTTTTGTAAACGAGAATCTTTTATTTCAATAGATTAAGACGAATATTCAGATTAGCTCTTGTGTTGTCCATTATTGATCTTTCAATGGGTTTCTTTTATTTGCCTAAAATTCAAAATGTGTCATATTTCCAAGGAATCTTTCTGGATCCATTTTTTAAATAATTTTACCTGTACTAATGCAGCATTTTACACAGTAATAGGGCTGTTATATTAAAATTGAAAGTCTAATGAAAAGTCTATTAGATGCTGAGTTATGGTTGCAAAACTAAACAATTGACTCTGAAGTTTTTTGCAGTTGTGGTCTTTATACTGGAAACTGTGTTCAAAAGTCCTTCAGCAACTTAAAGTTTGACCACATGCTTCTTATAGTAATAAACAAGCTTCTGGCATAATTCTAGCTGGATAATTGACATCTTATCAGAATTGGTAGCATTTATTTAAATGGATTGGTTTCCTCAATGTTTAAGTATAGTTCATATATTTTCAGTATACACTACCAGTCAAAAGTTTAAGAACGCCTTTCTCTTTTAATGGTTTTCTTTATGTTCATGACTATTTACATTGTACGTAGATTCTCACTGAAGGCATCAAAACGGTGAATGAAGACGTGCAATTATGTAGCAAACCAAAAATTGTAAAATAAGTTTAGATATGTTATATTTTATAATCCTTAAAGTAGCCGCCCTTTGCTGTGATGACTGAAATATTGACCTCTGGCCATCTCTCAATGAACCTCTAGGAAGTTCTTTCGAGACTCTTTGGAAAATCATTTCAGGTGACCACCTCATGAAGCTCATGGAGAGAATGCTAAGGAGCAAAGCAGTAATCAAAGCAAATGGTGGCTATTTTGTAAAAATCTAAAATATCAAAATGTTTTGAGTTATTTCACACTTTTTGTTTACTACATAACTAAATGTGTGTTCATTCACAGGTTTGTTGTCTCTGATGAGAATCTACAATTTAAATAGTCATGAAAATAAAGAGACTCGTTAAGTGAGAAAAGTGTGCTAACACTTTTGACGGGTAGTGTAGGTTTCTAAAAACCTGACATCACAGTGCTTTATCCATTCTAAAACCAGTTTGGTGTGTTTTTGGGATCACTGTCCAATTGTAAGACCTAAATGTGTTTAAGTTTCAAGCATCTGCCCCAAGCAGTCATGAGATGAAAGGAATTGGCCAGGCAATTCAAGAACAATTCAGGAACTACTTGGGTTCAATCCTAAACCAGAAGATGCTCAAACATCAGTGTCGGTGTCCTGAACCAACTATCAAGCATGGCGTTGGTAGCATCATGCTAAGGATCTGTTGCACTCCCAGCGTTACTGAGGCACTATACAAAATTAGTGGAATAATAAAGAGCGAGGACAGAACCAAATTCTTTAATTAGGCTCATGTGAAGAGCAAGATGGTTGGACAGACCTGGTTTTGTGATGGATAAAGCAGGCTAACATTAAGCTTTTGGCATGCTTTTGCCAATGCAGTTTCTTCAGTCCTATTGAAAATATGATGCTGGCAGGAAAATAAGTAATTTAAAGGAACTTAAGAGTGGTCATATATCCAGCCAGAAATATACCTGAAGTTTTTTGATGAAAACCAGAGAACAACTTGTTAGGAAACATTTATTCCAAATATTGAGCATGTGTGGGTTGGAGAAAAAAGATATTAAATTCAATCTTGGGCACCAAATTCTTGTTTTTAAAATTTTAAAACCGCACCATTTTCCTGAAGAAAGAACTGTAATCAATATGCGATTCATTCATTCAAACCTATGAATCAAATTCTATGCAGCCAAGAAAATCTAAAGAATGGTGTCTTAGTGTATTTCCAATCCAAACTGTACATACAGTGCATACACCCACAGATAATGCTCTGCACAGGGAAATAATTGGCCAGGAAACAGTTTGTAGGATTATCATGTTGGTCATTGTGTGCCAGGCCTCTAATCACTGGGTTTGGCCATTTATTAAATGAAAATGTTTCTCGATGTTCAAATTAATTGAAATTAGCATTGAAGGCACATTTTTCATCTAGGTAAGTTTAATAACATGACATTTTAGCTGTAATTAATAACACGGTGACCTTGCATGACAGTTTGCACACCTTTCTTAGGGGAGCCAGTGCAAAAGACCTTGGATCTCTACCATCATATTCAGTTGACCTCTTTTTACATTTAATACTGAAATGCATGTGAAATCATTGATAAAGAGGCATTTGTTATAATTTTATGGAAATTAGCTTATTACCCAAAGACCATTCTCAATGGAAAAATGTCTGGATAGGATACTGCAGGTGCAAAAAGAAATTAAAACCATTAATAGGTTCATTTAAAAGATTAAAGAGAAGGTTCAGAGTTTACATTAAGCTGTGATGTACACATTCATTGTTACAGTAAATCCTTCCCACTACTTTGTATTCCCAGTTATCAAACATTTTCTCTCTAGATCACAAAGCTCTGCAATTACTCCACCTTGATCAAAGTGCTGTGTTTTCATATGAAGCTAAATTAGCATTTTGAACCTTCTGTAAATCCGCATAATGATCAGTGCTAGCTCCTCTGCTGAGCTAGTGGAAATACAATCATTTGTTGGCTTAGGTCAAAATGAAGGTCGTAGGTTTGCGTTTTAATCCAATTCAAGGTTTTATCCAGGCAGCCCAGTAGGACGCTGATGAATGGGAACCAATTTAAAGTGAAAATGTGTCTATTAAAGCCCGAAGAGGAACAGACTGAGTGAAAAAGTGTGTGTCATGTCTAAATTCAACTTTCCACTTTCAACATGCCACCAATCTGAATTCCTGCAGTTCAATTAAGTGACAGAATCTGTATAATTTGACTTATGATTAGCCATTTGAGGGAATGCAACAGCTTGCACATAAATAGCATTTCTGTCCAAACTTTCTGCTTTGCAACTCATGATAATAGGCTGCAGCAAAATAAAGGAAATAAAACTCCTTAAAAGTGTTTCATCCCCAAGTATCTACTCCATCCGTCCGACCATCCGTCCATTCATCATCTTTTCCAATAAATCCTTGTATGGATTAATCGAGGGAGCTCTTAGTTTTCTTAGCAATGACATGACAGAAGCTGTTTAACATAGCAGAGTTCTATTTTGAACCGCCTCCTTGAACCGCCACCTTAACGTGGTGGAGGGGTTTGAGTGTTCAAATGATCCTAGAGGCTATGTTGTCTGGGGCTTAAATGCCCCTGGTAGGGTCTCCCATGGCAAACAGGCTCTAGGTGATGGGTCAGACAAAGAGAGGTTCAAGAATCCTTCATGAGGACCATTAAATCGAGGCACGTGACGTCGCCCGGTACGGCGGAGCCGGGGTCCCACCCTGGAGCCAGGCCTGGTGTCGGGACTCGCCGGGGAGCGCCTGGTGGCCTGGTTGCTCGTCGCGGGACCCGGCCAGGCCAAGCCCGAACAAGAGACGCGAGGCCATCCCCCAGTTGGCCCACCACCTGCAGGGGGAACCGTGAGGGACCGGTGCAAAGAGGATTGGGTGGCAGACGAAGGTGGAGACCTCAGCGGCCCGATCTCTGGATGCTTAGGCTAGCTCTAGGGACGTGGAATGTTACCTCGCTGGGGGGGGGGAGGAGCCTGAGCTTGTGCGGGAGGTCGAGAGATATCGACTAGAAAGAGTCGGGCCCACCTCCACGCACAGCGTGGGCTCTGGAACCCATCTCCTTGAGAGGGGCTGGACTCTCTTCTACTCTGGAGTGGCCCACAGGGAGAGGCGGCGGGCTGGGGTGGGTTTGCTTGTTGCCCCCCAGCTCAGCCGTCTCGTGTTGGGGTTTACCCCGGCTGGATGAGAGGGTCGCATCCCTGCGCCTTCGGGTCGGGGATAGGTCTCTGACTGTCGTTTCGGCCTACGGGCCGAGCAGTAGTGCGGAGTACCTGGCCTTCTTGATGTCCCTGTCTGGGGTGCTGGATAGTGCCCCTCCCGGGGACTCCATTATTCTGCTGGGGGACTTCAACGCCCACGTGGGAAACGACAGTGACACCTGGAGAGGCGTGATCGGGAGGAATGGCCTCTCCGATCTGAATCCGAGTGGTGTTTTGTTATTGGACTTCTGTGCTAGTCACGGATTGTCCATAATGAACACCATGTTCAAGCATAGGGGGTCCATCAGTGCACTTGGCACCAGGACACCCTAGGCAGGAGGTCAATGATCAACTTTGTTGTCGTATCATCAGACCTTCGGCCGCATGTTTTGGACACTGGGGTGAAGAGAGGGGCTGAGCTGTCCACTGATCACCACCTGGTGGTGAGTTGGAGCCGCTGGAGGAGGAGAAAGCCGGACAGACTTGGAAGGCCCAAGCACATAGTGAGGGTTCTGCTGGGAACGCCTGGCGGAGCCCTCGGCCAGGGATGTATTCAACTCCCACCTCCGGGAGAGCTTTGACCAGATTCCGGGGGATGTTGGAGACATAGAGTCCGAGTGGTCCATGTTCTCCGCATCTATTGTTGATGCTGCTGCCCGTAGCTGCGGCCGTAAGGTCTGCGGTGCCTGTCGCGGCGGCAATCCCAGAACCCGGTGGTGGACACCGGCAGTAAGGGATGCTGTCAAGCTGAAGAAGGAGTCCTATCGGCTGTGGTTGGCTTGTGGGACTCCTGAGGCGGCTGAAGGGTACCGTGAGGCCAAGCGTGCTGCGGCCCGGGCTGTGGCAGAGGCAAAAACTCGGCCCTGGGAGGAGTTCGGTGAGGCCATGGAGAAGGACTACTGGTCGGCCTCGAAGCGATTCTGGCAAACCGTCCGGCGCCTCAGGAGGGGGAAGCAGTGCTTCGCCAACACTGTTTATAGTGGGGGTGGGAGGCTGCTGACCTCGACTGGGGACATTATCGGGCGGTGGAAGGGGTACTTCGAGGATCTTCTCAATCCTGCCATCACGCATTCCCTGGTGCAAACAGAGGCTGGGGACTCGGGGTTAGACTCTTTCATCACCCAGGCTGAAGTCACCGAGGTGGTTAAAAAGCTCCGCGGTGGCAAGGCTTCGGGGGTGGATGAGATCCGCCCTGAGTACCTAAAATCTCTGGATGTTGTGGGGCTGTCATGGTTGACACGCCTCTTCAACATAGCATGGCGGTCGGGGACAGTGCCTCTGGACTGGCAGACCAGAAGGGGGACCGGAGGGTGTGTTCCAACTACAGGGGGATCACACTCCTCAGCCTCCCTGGTAAGGCCTACGCCAGGGTATTGGAGAGGAGAGTCCGGCCGATAGTCGAACCTCAGCTTCAGGAGGAGCAGTGTGGTTTTCGTCCCGGCCGTTGAACACTGGACCAGCTCTATACCCTCTACAGTGTACTCGAGGGCTCATGGGAGTTTCCCCAACCGGTTCACATGTGTTTTGTGGACCTGGAGAAGGCATTCGACTGTGTCCCTCGTGATGCCTTGTGGAGGGTGCTCCAGGAGTTAAGAATCGGGGGCCCTTTATTAGGGGCCATCTGGTCCCTGTACGAGCGGAGCAGGAGTTTGGTCCGCATTGCCGGCACGAAGTCGGACCTGTTCCCGGTGCATGTTGGACTCCGGCAGGGCTGCCCTTTGTCACTGGTCCTGTTCATAACTTTTATGGACAGGATTTCTAGACACAGCCAAGGGCCTGAGGGGGTCTGGTTTGGGGACCAGTGGATTTCGTCTCTTTTTTTTGCAGATGACGTGGTCCTGCTGGCCCCCTCTAGCCAAGACCTACAGCATGCGCTGGGACGGTTCGCAGCCGAGTGTGAAGCGGCTGGGATGAAGATCAGCTCCTCCAAGTCAGAGGCCATGGTACTCAACCGGAAAAGGGTGGCTTGTCCTCTTCAGGTTGGAGGGGAGTTCTTGCCTCAAGTGGAGGAGTTCAAGTATCTCGGGGTCTTGTTCACGAGTGAGGGAAGAATGGAGCGGGAGATCGACAGACGGATCGGTGCGGCTGCCGCAGTAATGGGGGCGCTGTGCCGGTCCGTTGTGGTGAAGAGAGAGCTGAGCCGAAAAGTGAAGCTCTCGATTTACCGGTCAGTCTACGTTTCTACCCTCACCTATGGCCATGAACTTTGGGTCATGACCGAAAGAACGAGATCCCGGATACAAGCGGCTGAAATTAGCTTCCTCCGTAGGGTGGCCGGGCACTCCCTTAGAGATAGGGTGAGGAGCGCGGCCATTCGGGAGGGGCTCGCAGTAGAGCCGCTGCTCCTCCACATTGTGAGGAGCCAGTTGAGGTGGCTCGGGCATCTATACCGGATGCCTCCTGGACGCCTTCCTCGGGAGATGTTCCAGGAACGCCCCACCGGGAGGAGGCCCAGGGTACAGCCCAGGATACGCTGGAGGGACTATGTCTCTCGGCTGGCCTGGGAACGCCTTGGGCTCCCCCTGGAGGAGCTGGAGGAGGTGTCTGGGGAGAGGGACGTCTGGGTGTCTCTGCTGAGTCTGCTGCCCCCGCGACCCGGTTCCGGATAAGCGGAAGACGACGAGTATGAGTACGAGTTCTATTTTGGTCTTGGCCCCGTTCTGTAAATTGCAGTCATTAACCTACTACGCAATTATATCCTGTCTTTAAAAAAAAGGACGTTTTCTCTGTTTGAAAGGTTTTATTGAAATGCTGGTCGACCATAATTTAAAAGCTTTCGGTGCTGGACCTGTTAACGTTTTTTAAATCACAAATGGTATCTTGATGGTAGAATATTAATGCTTTTGTCTTAAGTGTAGTCACACATTTTGAGTCTGAGTGAGCTGTGTCAGGTGTGCTAATCATTTTATTCCCACATGTTAAAACATCTCTAAACATAAACCTCTAATATTTGTTAGAAATGTACATCCTTACTTTTTAATTTTAACCACATAGCTGGGCAGGTGTCTCTGCTCTCACTCACCTACAGTCTCTCTTCCTGCAAGATCTCACCTCCCACTTAATTCAAAGTGCTTCAGCAAGTATTCAGTAAAGATTTTTTTTTTCCATAAAGCTGTCAGAAATCCATATGAACAACTTGAGCCCCTCAGCTGTAAACCCAGCTACTTTTATTTAGTTGAAGTTCAGCCATAGTTTAGTTCTAGGTCGTTGTGCTCTTGGTCAGTACACCCTGAATCGTAAATATGTTTGCACCTTTAAATATTTTAAAAGCAAAAGCAGGTGGAAATAAGGTGTATGTTGGACACTAGTAGTAATGAAAACTAGAAGCTTTAGTTGTTATCGCATTTTTCGAGTGACTCCAAGGGCTAAAACCTTTTTATTATTAATATTTAGGCTGTGCATATGAAGTGATTGTGGGATGCTGTGTATGATGCAGTCTAGACAGTGAAATGTAAAAAATATACCAATAAATCAAAACATATCAATTAAAGTGTTTCATGTATTGAAACCCTTAGACTTCAATATAGCTCAGACTCAGTCAAGATGGATGGAGAATGAGGTCTTGGCACATATTCTCAATTGGATTTAGGTCTGAGCTTTGCCTGGGCCATTCCAACCCATGAATCGTTTGGAATGGTCTGAAAAATTTTCTGAAAAACATCACAAAGGAGCGTGTTCCCCAACTTTGAGCAGAATCCTCATCCAGAAGACATCTTAAAAGCTTCTCCTGCAGGGTTTAAAAGCAGCTGTTCAATACTCCCACCAACTCGTCCAGATCTCACTCTGACACAAAGCTTCTCTTGCACCAACTACCCAGCTCTGCATCTGAAGGCCATCACATGGCCGCTGCTGGAGCCCCTGCAGTTTGCTTACCAGGCAAACAAGTTGGCAGATGATCTAGTCAATTTGCTACAACGCTTCACCCTGCACCGTCTCGACCACCCAGAGACCTACACTAGGATCCTGTGAAAATCTTCCCTATGTTGCAACCTGTAACAGCTTTTCTTCCAGGATTGCCATGTATCAAGTGCAATCCATCTTCCAACTCTAGCCATCTTCTCTGTCACTGCTGAAGAAAAGGATCCCACAGCATGATGCCTTGACAAATATCTTTCATTAGGAACAAGACTTCAACTGGCTTTCTTTCAACAGTGGCTTTCCTCTTGTTACTCTTCCACAAAGGTCAGATTTGTGGAGTTCACAACTAAAGGGTTTGAAATACCTTTCTGTGTCCAGTGTTTCATACAATTTTTACCTCAGTTGAGATATATCGTTTTCACGAAAGCCTCTTCTACTCAAGATTTGACCATTGATTTCTTTATCTGACTGAAATTATTATTTTCCTTTTCAGCGCTTGCACACAACATGAACACAAAAATCTGGGCCTGACATGGATGTCCCCTGGGGGCCCTAGCGCAGGGTTTCTTAACCCTGGTCCTCAGGGCCCATTGTCCTGCATGTTTTTAGGTATTTCCCTGCTGCCACAAACCTGACTTAAATAAATGGGTGATTAACAGACTTCTGCAGCACTTAAGGGCACGCTGAGGAAGTACTCCAATCATTTTAATCAGGTTTGCTGGACCAGAGACACATCTAAAACCTAAAGGACTGTAGGCACCAAGGACCAGGGTTAAGAAACACTGCCCCAGCGGACCATAGTGGGTTGATTACATACGATGAAAACTACGTCAGGCAGGCTAGGAGGTATGAATATGCATAAAAGTTGTCCCACCAACAGATCAGCCCACCTGAGCTGTAGATCTCTGCAGCTCCTCCAGATTAACCATGGCCCTCTTTGCTGTTTTACCAGGCCCTTTCACAGAACACTTCAAGGCAGGTTTAAGGCGCCATTTTTCCATCACCATGTGTTTTGTGAGATGGCCAGAGAGGTAGCAACTAGCATGCCAATGTTATACTCCTGACTTGCACAGTGAGGTTGTCACGGCCCCATGACGGCTGACTTCTACAGAGGTAAGCCAGCTTTGCAGCTTCGAAGGAGTGATGTAGTAATTACAGTTGGAATTTATTTACTTATACGTTGACTAGTCAAGGCAGTTGGTTCAACTGGATGTTTGTAGGTGTATCAGAGAGAGGCCAAGCAAAAATGCATGCCAAACTTCTTAGAGTTTTATCAGTGAACAATCTGAAAAAACGTTATCATTTTCTCACTTATTGATCGTTTTGGCGTATTGATCTATTACATAATGTGCTAGTAAAATACATTGAAAATTATTGTTGCATTGTAAAAAATGGGGGGGGGGGGGGTGTAAATAGTTTTTTGAGCATGTGTATATCTATAAAGGAAAAGGATATTTATCAAGGAAAAAATAAAAAAAATATGTGTACGTGGCCTTTAGTGAAGGAAAGGATGCTTACCATGACTGGAAAGATTGAAAAAAGGCTACATTTTACATTTGGTTATCAGCCACATTTACCTAAAAGCCAGAAACATAAAATATCGCTCCAAAGAAAGAATTCCGACAAATTTTCACAGAAACGTAACTTTATGGGTATTTTCAGAATATTTCATGACATCTGTTTATTATTAACTGTGATACTGCTCAGATACTGCAACACTTGCTGGAATGCTCAAACATGTATCCCACCTTATATGGTCCTATTAATAGCAATCAGGTTCTTGAGTCTTCTGTTGTATCAGCATTTCCAAATGGGTCAAATCTATTTTTCAGATGTTTTATCACAAAGTGACAGTTTGAGCTGTGCAGCTCAGTGTCAAGATGGAGTGGCACTGAGGGGTATTTTCATGGTTGGCCTTTTGCCCTCATAAAGAATTTATGTGCCCACAGGGATCAATGATAGATATTTCATCTTGTTTCTCTGCAGGTAACCTTTTGATATCGGAGGATAAGAGCAAAAATTTGGACACGTAGTTCTTTTAAACAGAAAATAAAAATATTAATGATACACCTTTTCTTACAGTATGTGACAGCTTGTCTTCCTGTCAGTTCTCATGTCCTCAAAGCAGAGCTTCTAGATCATTCCAGCCAGCCAAGGAGGAAGAAAGAGTCCCACAGATCCCAGAATACACACCAATACAAACATCCAGAGGAATATCCTGTCAATGACCATCGCCACATACTTCCAGTCCTCCTTCACCTGGCAGAAAGGACAAAAAGCACAGAGGGACATTTCAAATTTCACACCACGCCACTTTTCTATTTAACAGCTGGCAGTTTTCACCTTTGATTGATTTCTCTTGAATGGCTGAAGCTTTTTTCACCACAAGGTTGCTTCTTTTCAAATGTCACTAAATCTTTGCTATGAAATATTCATGGTCAAATTATAGATGTCCTGCTGTTTTGATGACTGGCATCCTGTGGATGTAGATCACACGTGTAATGTAATATTTCTACATTTCACATTGTTTGGCATCTGTTCTTCTCGTATCTGATTTCCAGTGCTGTTGTATGGGGAGCAAGGGATGGAGTGCAGCTGGCACTATATATTTGAGCAAAAATTCCAATAAGATGTAATATTTGATTATTGCATTGCCAATCCTTTGCAACAAATTATAATACAAAATGTTCACTTTTCTGGACATTTAAATATTCTTATACACAGTGCTTCCTTACAGATTTTTACCTGTATTTGTGTTTTGCCACTCTTAAATATTGTATGATATTTAATGTCAGACAAATATAATCCAGAGTTAACGTAGTACCTGGAGAGACTAAATTCAACTTTTCTGCACTCCTACAGACTCCAACTACACAACAAAATGTATTTAAAGGGTAAAAAGTGGATTTTGTATGATATGTGCACTTGAGGTGCTGGATGGATCCAAAAATAACAGAGGAGGGCACTGCATGGTGCTCCCCCCATGCCCAGAAAGCCCATCGTACCATACCCCAAGACCCTAGTGCTGTGTAGTGTTGCTTATGTTAGGGAGGAAGGGGTGAGCACGCCGACCGAGGCCAGGGACGCCCCCAGAGATCCCCAAAGACACTACGAGGAAGCCCCCTCAGAGCAGCACCAGGTTCCAACCACTGCCAAGCCAGGGACGCCGAGGAGGCATCCCCCACCCAACGCACAGGCAGCCACACCACCAGGAGCAACAGCAGGTCCCAAGCCACACAGGAACCCACACCAGCCAGAAGTGGAAGCAGACCAAACAAGAGGGCACGGCGGTCTACAGCCCAGCCCTGCCTCAGTGCCGGCACCTGCAGCACCCCCGCCCCACTGCTGTGACCTTTATGTCAGACGCACTGCCAACCCAGGGCAACACGCCAAAGCCAGGTCTGCCTAGGTTCTCCTGGGGTTCTTGTGCTTTGGGGGGCCTTTGGATGTCTATGGCTCGGATCTCCTCAGTATCTGTCCCAGGTCCAGGGGGGCAGGTCTGTGGCTCCTCACACTCGCTATTACATATTTTTATGGAGAAACCTTGTATACACAACCGTGCTCAGACTCAGACCCAGAAGTGTTAAGATTCAGGTGTTAACAGATACAAAAATGTTCTATATTGAGCTGTATTTACCACTAAATACATCTTGCATTCATAAGTACCATGCACTTTTTGGTAAAAAAGCTGTTAATATTAATTTTTCTGCAGGTGTAGAAGCAAGCAGGGTTTTATCTTGTATTCTCTTTATCCTTCTTTCTCTCCTCCATTCTTTTCTCCTTCTCTCCCCTTTTCCTTTTTGCCCCACCTTTCTCTCCTTTGTACTTATTTTTTTCCTTTTCGTTTCTGTCTCCGTGACCATAACAAATGAAATGATCCCAAAGCAGTTTCTCATAAAGTTTCTTTTATAAATATCAAGCAGAGCTTTAAAGTGATAGCTGTAATGCTCTACTTGTGAAAGTGAATTTGTTGGGCTACATACTACGGAGGTCCAAAAGGGACAAAATTAAGTCGCAAAAACCATCAAGCGCTACAAAGAAACTGGCTCACATGAGGACCGCCTCAGGAAAGGAAGACCAAGAGTCACCTCTGCTGTGGACGATAAGTTAATCCGAGTCACCAGCCTCAGAAATCGCAGGTTAACAGCAGCTCAGATTAGAGAACAGGTCAATGCCACACAGAGTTCTAGCAGCAGACACATCTCTAGAACAACTGTTAAGAGGAGACTGTGAATCAGGCGTTCATGGTAAAATAGCTGCTAGGAAACCACTGCTGAGGACAGGCAACAAGCAGAAGAGACTTGTTTGGGCTAAAGAACACAAGGAATGGACATTAGACCAGTGGAAATCTGTGCTTTGGTCTGATGAGTCCAAGTTTGAGATCTTTGGTTCCAACCACCGTGTCTTTGTGCGGCGCAGAAGAGGTGAACGGACGGACTCTACATGCCTGGTTCCTACCGTGAAGCATGCAGGAGGAGGTGTGATGGTGTGGGGGTGCTTTGCTGGTGACACTGTTGGGGATTTATTCAAAACTGAAGGCATACTGAACCAGCATGGCTACCACAGTATCTTGCAGCGGCATGCTATTCCATCCGGTTTGCGTTTAGTTGGACCATCATTTATTTTTCAACAGGACAATGACCCCAAACACACCTCCAGGCTTTAAGGGCTATTTGACCAAGAAGGAGAGTGATGGGGTGCTGCGCCAGATGACATGGCCTCCACAGTCACCGGACCTGAACCCAGTGGAGATGGTTTGGGTTGAGCTGGACTGCAGAGTGAAGGCAAAAGGGCCAGCAAGTGCTAAGCATTTCTGGGAACTCCTTCAAGACTGTTGGAAAACCATTTTAGGTGACTACCTCTTGAACCTCATCAACAGAATGCCAAGAGTGTGCGTAGCAGTAATCAAAGCAAAAGGTGGCTACTTTGAAGAACCTAGAATATAAGACATATTTTCAGTTGTTTCACACTTTTTTTCCACATGTGTTAATTCATAGTTTTGATGCCTTCAGTGTGAAGCTACAATATTCATAGTCATGAAAATAAAGAAAACTCTTTGAATGAGAAGGTGTGTCCAAACTTTTGGTCTGTACTGTATGTCATGAAATAAATAAATGTGAATGTCACGTGAAACAAATACATGTACCATTAAATGGCTCATGAAATAATTAAACATACAA
The DNA here is from genome assembly GCA_036173005.1 of Crenichthys baileyi. Taxonomy (NCBI): domain Eukaryota; kingdom Metazoa; phylum Chordata; class Actinopteri; order Cyprinodontiformes; family Goodeidae; genus Crenichthys; species Crenichthys baileyi. The sequence goes on along the minus strand of JAHHUM010001185.1, from coordinate 557,454 downwards.
TTTTATTTATGTAATTTATCCTTAAATAATTGAATATACCATTAAATTATGAAATGCACAATTCAATAATTAAATGTCCTATCAAAAATTAAATGTAACTTTTATTTAATTTAATTAAATAATTAAATGTGAAATTAATTTAAAAATAAATACAAATATTTCACAATATATTTATTTCATGACTCCTGTGCAACGAGGTGACTCCTTAAGGACAATCAGCAGAAAGCTTGGCATAGAGTAGATGATCAACTGAGGGATAATGGATCTTTCTGGTCCTGAGATGAGGCTTCGCTGGGTTGTTTGTTTTTCCTGTTACTTAAATAAAAAAACATTGTTAGTCTGTGGTAGGGGGTTTTGTTAGGCCTCACACGTCTTTGTTTGTCCTTCACCTTTCAGCTTTCTTTATATTGTTAAGCACAGACTGCACAAATTACCTTCTGTATGGCTTTATCAGAACCACTTTTAAAAGATTACAAATAAGCCTGGCTCCTTGGAATAAAGATGTAAAAAAATAACCAATGATTTGACACCTTTTGACCGAACTATCTACATACATATGAAATGTTGTCTGACCACAGTTTGTTTACTTGATGCACCTCTTGTCCCACACCCTAATCATAATCAGACGTTACCAGCTGTTTGTGGGTAATGCTTTATCACCAAGGCTTAGTGAGTTAATAGAAAAAAGTAAATTCTTATAACTTACTGAAAAGTCTGCATCCTCTGCTTTGAGGTGATCTGCGATGTACTGAACTCCCTCTATGGCTCGTTGCATACCTGGGGAAATTGCTGGAATAGGAGTATCTTGTTGGGTGCTTGCGTCTTTGGTGGACACTGTTTTGGGGGTTTTGGACAAGTGCTCTTGAGAGACCATTTCTTTCACCAGTCTTGGGGTCCCCAATATGCCATCATTGTGCAGACAGCAGTACTGGAAACTCTGAGAGCGACAGAGATGTTCAGATCTCAGTGGAACCTGCTCATGTTGGTTGCACATTTGCTCTGCACTTTGGGAACGGCCATTTAGGCCCAGAGTACTTGGTTGATCTTCAGACAAGTTGTGAAGTGAGCCCAGAGGTAAAGTTGGAGGCAAAGATAACTGAGAAGCGCACATGGTTGAAGAGTTATGTCCACGTAGAGAATGCTTTTCTGTGAGGACCAAGTATTTGGCGGAAGCAGATCTGTGGAAAATGTTGGCATTCAATGGATGATCTTTACTGCGGTCATCTCGAGGGGAAGAAGGTGGAGACGGTGAGCAGACGAGGATTCTCGGACTGTCAGCTGGAGTTTTTGGAAGTGTATTATCTGCCAGTGTCATCTGTGTCAGCTCCGTGTCCAGTCCAATCCAAAAAGCCTGAGAGTTGTTTGTTGTGGAAATCATGGTTGGGCTGTGCATCATCTCAATGAGCTTCTTGCAGTGCTGCTTTGCTGTGCCCGGTGGACGTTTCATGAAGAGAACTCGAGGCACCAAGTCCAAGAAAACCCTACGCACCCAGTGAGGCATGCCGTGGGTTTTTGGCGACCGGTGATGCACATTCAACACAAAGACTGTGATTATAATGGAGAGTGTGACAAAGACCATTGTAAATAGCAAATATTCACCTATCAGGGGGATCACCAGTGATGTGGAGGGAATAATCTCTGTGATCAGCAGGAGAAATACTGTTAGCGACAGTAGAACTGAAATACATAAGGTGATCTTCTCTCCACACTGGGATGGCAAATAAAAGACCAGAACAGTCAAACAGGAGATAAGCAGACAGGGGATAATCAGGTTGATGGTGTAGAACAAGGGTAGCCTCCGAATGATGAAGTAGTAAGTGATATCTGCATAGATTTCTGTACAACACTCGTATTTCTTTGTGTTGTACTTGCCCACTGCATTGACAATGACCCACTCGCCACTCTCCCAGTAGTCCATCTGGTCTACATCACTGGCCATGCTGATGAGATCGATCTTGGCGCGATCGTAGGTCCAGGAGCCAAACTTCATCTTGCAGCTCTGCTGGTCGAAGGGAAAAAAGGTGACATCTATGCTGCATGATGACTTATAAATGGCAGGAGGTGTCCACTTTATGTGGCCATCATAGAACAGGTGCGCTTTCGTGAGGTGAGTTACAGCAAAGTCGCCATCCGCACTAAAAGGAGAGGGGCATAAAAGAAGAAAATGTAGGAAATTTAGTTTACATTTTTGCCATGGTTAAAAGCTTTGTTGTAAGGCTAAAATTTCTGGAAAATTTGATGAGGATATATTTTGGATTGGCCAATGTATCACAAACTCTCAACTACCTCACTTCTGGATAAACAAAATAAGTATCATGGAAACAGCTATGCTTGTTACACTGAAAATAAAAAAAAATAGGTAAAATTCCACATAATGGCAAACTATTTTATTAGTTTTTGTTCATTGAAATTAGAATTCCCATGGCTGGGAATAGAAATGTATTAATGTTGGTTAAACTACATGATACTATATTGTCGTTCCATGTATCACTGTGTTCCTGAGGGTAATAGTTAAATTAGTTTTATTTAAATTATTAGTAGATATGACGAACCTATTATGAAACTATACCCATATAGCTATTTTTTGTTAGTTGAATTGTGTTGTTTAAAAAATGGATAAGTTATCACTAAATAATTATAAACATTTGTTTTCATGCTAATTTTGATGAAAGAGTTTTTCTCTGCCCCTTTGATCTGTCAGTGCAACAGCTGCTCAAACCTCCTTTCCCTTAATTATCTGTGTCTAGTTTATTTGGCTAATCACGTTGTGGACACTTAAGCTTTTACTTTATTGCAGATCTGCGCTCACACACCTGAGCACCACATTCCCGCCATCAACTGAGTCATCTGAAGTACATACTGTATATGTAATAGCATGAAAGCAACAGCCTATTCTACATCTGATAATGCTTGTTATATGAGCCTTGTAGTTTGAAAAATATATATATTTTTGGGTTTAAAATTGATTTTTTTGGATGTGTTCTGACCTAATCTGAAATCAGATATTGGTTTAGGGTCCAGATCAAGCCAGTTTAAAATGACCAGTATCTGAGTCCCTGACAAAACACAACATCTGTTGGGTTTCCCCAGTTCTTTGGGAGCTGCACAGAGAGCTGCAGAAACACTGTTTGTTAAATGTTATGATGTTTACAGCTCAAATGTGCTGTGGAATTGCACTGAAATATGCTAAGATTATGGTGAATTATCAGCATGCAGGGTTGCCAGATATGACTGACAGTTTCCAGCCCAAACATACCAGCAATTTGAGCAATTTGATAGCACCCAGTGCTACTTCTTTGAAACAATTATTCCCTACACTTGAGAAGCCAGCTGATACGTTTCTTCACTGGCACTCTAGAGTGTCCTCTGGATATGGGAAAAACTCAGTTTTAACTCCTGGGCTATTTGTGGTGGATGTCAACCATTTCCAGTTTGCGTAGCATCTCCATTGATGCAGGCAGGCGCATATGGGATTGCACAAGCACTTTTTTCAAAAAAGCAAAACACCATGCTTTGATTGTCAGCTTAGGCACTAGTGTCCTTGCCACATGCAGGTGGTGAAATATGGTACCCAGGTGAGTATCCTGATGTGAAAGGTAGATGCTGGCTGATTTAAGAGTCAAGAAAATAAGAAGATCCTTAAATACACCTAGCATCTCTCCAGTTTCCAGCTGGAAGTTTTAATTCCTTTTAATATGAGGTGGAGAAAGTGCATGCAAAGACTTTTTGCTTTGCCACTGTACATTTCTTTCAAAATCCTGGCTGAATAGCAGTGTTCAGCATCACTACACTAACCACACTAAAGTGCAATTTAAGGACATAATCTTGATCCAGAACTCCTTCAATGCAGTCTGAGATCACCAACCAATGGGTCAAGCTTTGGAATATCATCTTCAGCAGACAGCCTTCTTCATTCAGAGTCTCATAAACGGCCTCATTATCACTCTGGCGCTTTGCTGGGTGAGCAAAAAGTTTTCCTTTTCTCTTATCACATATTCCAGATTGCTAGGGTGAAGTTGCATGGCTTTGGCAGCCACAATATCCAGAGACTGACAAACACAGCAAATAAGCTGTAGACATGGCTGCTATTTTTTTTGTCCAGGCCACACTCTTTTAGAAAAGCTATGATTGCATTTGATATCTCATTTGCATTAGAGTCCAAAGGCTCAACAAGTTCCAGATATATACTTACAAACTTGCAGTGTTTTACAGATCGGTAAACACAGGAGCTTGTTCCTAGATATGTCAGTAGTCTCGTCAAGATACAGTGAATATTGGAGACTAACCAATATCCTCATGTAACTTCTCGAAATTGTGAATGCTCCCACCTTGTCTTCAGTACTATCCATTAAGCCACTGAGTGCAATAAAAGACGTGAAACAAGTAAGACATTAGTTGCAATCCTCATTTCACAACGTTTTTGGTCATCCTTTATTATGTTCTGACCAGAACCAGATCCCATTGGGACTTCAAAAGACTTGATGCTTGGAACACAAATTTATGTTTTTTTGTGGCACCATGTTCATTTAACTTATGATGTTGTGCTCGGATTTCTGTTATACAATCCTTGCTTTGAGCTTTGGAGTCATCCTATGGGACAGGGGTAATGCATGATTGTGGCTCTGGATCTGCCGCGATTCCTTTCGGTATATTTTTCTTTATTTTTACCACGTTGGCATGACGCTGTCTCTCAACGTCAAGTCAACGTACCTCAGTGTAGCTTAGTTGAACTCTTAACCCCATTTGGGGCGTTTACAATTGACACTGACCAATTCCATTTCACAGTGACAGTTGATTAATCAGTGACTACTTTCTAAAAACCCACCAAATGTTGTCAAAGCCAGGCCAAATTTTATGAACCCACCCAAAGATATTTTTTCCAACGTGTTCAAAATAAGCCCGAATAGGTGGAAACCTGCCCAATCTGGCAACACTGTGAGTGAGTTGCATCACAACAGGGAGTACAAATGCTTCCAACAGCCTAGTACTTAGTAAAGTGCTTCAGAAGAAATCCTCAGCAGGAGGAAGAGTTTATTGAAAACTGCAGCTGTATATATTAAATCGGATTAATCTCTAGAACCAAAAGGCTTGTACTGCAGAAACTTCTCCTGGACCAAACTGTGTGGCTATCAAAAAAATGACTACGGCAGGATACAGACTGTCACTGGTGAGTCATTTAAATGCAATACAATCACGATCATAACGTAAAACACGTTGTGTGTTGTTTTACAGCATTTTTGTGCTACTGTGTTTGTAAGCACATACAATGGAAACCAGAACTTTACAAACACTACATAAAACACACACAAGCTTTTGTCCCCTCACTGTGTGAAATTAAATCAGACTGAACTTTACCTGTTTTAGGTCAGTTAGATATATTTATATCTATTGACAAAGTTCAAGAATAATGACATAGATTTTTTAGAAATGTTTAACCTTCCTCAAATTCAGAATTTAACATTTATTTCCTTAGTATTTGGTAAAATTGTCTTTAAAATGGTCTAACCTGGATCAAACTTCTGGGAATCCTTCCACGAGCTCCTCACAATGGTTTGCTGAAATTTTGTTTCATTCCTCCAAACAGAACTTATGTAACTAATCAGGTTTGTGGGCAGGCTTGCTTACACACACCTTTTCAGCTCTGATCACAAATTTTCTATGTCTGTTTGTCCATATATCCTTGTGTTTCTTTCCAAACTGTAATGTTGCTGTCTATGTTGCTTTTGCACTGATGGCTTTTTCCTTCCTGATTGGCATTTTACATCTCACATCAGTAAAGGACTTATTTTACTGTGGACAATAACTCTTTCTTACAAGCTTCAGCCGGCATTTATACAAGGTCTTTTGTGTTTTTTTTTCCGGGGTTGATTTGCACATTTGGGCCAAGACATTTTGATTTCTCCAACACAGAAGCTGTTGCATTCTTGAACTGTATGATGCCTGGATATTCCCATACTGTTTGTAATTGTATATAATTGTTTGAACCGATGAATGTTGCACCTTTAGACATCTGGAAACTGTACAAGATGAACCAGACTTGTAGAGGTCCACAATTCTCTTCATGGTATATTGGATGATATGTTTTGATTTTTCATTGATGTCACACAAGGAAGCAGTATATTTAAAGTGTTGCTTAAAAATACATCCTTAACAGCCAATTACAGTTCATCGTTGACATATAATTTTGAAAATGGTGACAATTACAAGCAGTGGAAGAGGAGCATTTTAGCGTAATGTATTGAAACAGATCTTTACTTGTTGTACAGGACAATATCAGGTCTCCAGATGATCTCTGAGGGTATACGTATTGAGGTGACGTTTTCATATTCCTCTGGGTTCCAACGCAGTTTGTAGTCGTTCCATTCCTGCAGGTAAACATCTGTTATATTCATGTGTTGCAGCTTTGTATTAAAATGCATCTTTAGCATTAGTTTTGTTTCCCATAATCTCTTACTTGCTTAACCCAGACATTTGTTGTCATCATCTGGTTCTTCTCATCCTTTAATAGAAAGAAAAGCAAATATTGCAACATGAACTTCCACCCAAATAACTGTATCAGTCTGGAGTTCTAGAGGTTCATTGTGTAACACACCAAGAAAATAAAATATCAGCTTCTTGCAGAAGCACCCTGCTACTTTTTTGGCAAGCTGCTCTCTCCAGCTCTTCCTCAACAGCATCTAAGATGTGGCAGTCAGCGAATACACTCCATGGGAAAAGACAGCTTCAGCTGGATTTGACACTCACAACCAGGCATTAGGAGCAAACGCTGTCAACTAACCGAACGTCAAAAAAATAGAACATTTTCCCCAAAGTGAGGCAGGCTGCATAATCTATAAGGTCCTTCAGCTAAGTTTGTGTGGATATATAAAACTGGATTGCATGCACGTGAAAAATACACATGGATGTGTTGGAAATCATGAGGAAAAGCATGAATAAACATGTCCTGGCAAGATGTATAGTGACTGCATATCTGTTTGGATGACAGCTGTGTATATTTACTGCATGTGTTAGCATATCTGACAACTGGATTTAATTTTAGGAAAAATATAAGAATCTCTTTTATTGTGGCTTCATTTCCGCTGATAAGTGATCTGTCTCAAAATGTATTTCACTTGCTTGATGAAGGTTTGAGCTAGCTGTAATGAATGTGGATAAACAGAAGGAGTGGAACTGAAAAGACACATTAATGCTGCGCAAGAACATAATGACAAACCATAACTCCCCCATTCAGTGTGATTTACTGAAGAAGCTAATCTGCTAATTAGCCTTGGTGCTTTCAATTGTGTTACCAGTACAGTTTAGCCAGTGCTGCAATTTGTGCATTTAATTTGAACTTTTCACACTTTTACTTTACAACCACAGCTTCTATGTAGGTTTTGTAGAGTTTATATGATACAGTATTTGTATTTAGCTCAATCTACTCTGATAACCCAAAATAAGATCCAGTGCAACAAGTTGCCTTCAGAGTCAACCTGTACTGTATGTAATTTAATCTCAGTACAAATACAGCTGTTCTTTGAAGGCGTCACAGGTTTGTTGGAGAACAATAAAGAACAAGATTTATGAGGACCAAAGAAGACACCAGGTTTAGGTTATGAAACAACATGCGAGTTTTAAACATCTGAGAAACCCCTTTAAACATGGAGCACTATTCAGTCCATCATCTGAAACTAAAAAGAGCATGGCATTAAACCTGTCATGATAACAAATGCTGCTAGACAATAAATTGTCCCAGAAATGATTGCGATAAACGATAATATTGTAGTTTGTAGACCATTTTCAACATAACATTTTCAATATAATGATAATGGCATAGTAATGCAAGTAGCTACACCCTCTCAAAGACCAATAAACTTTAATTTCTAAATACCATTTAACACTGAAAAACATTTCAAATATCCAAAATAAATTAAACAACCAAAAAGGAAAAATACTCAAAACATCCAATTCAGAGAATGTACACAAAAAAAGCTTAGAAATCTAACTGGACTGGTCTAGCTGGACTTTAATTATGACCTTTCTTCCTGTTTACTGATTAAGCTTAACTAGACTGTGAGGTTTCACTCACCACATCAATTAGCTGGGCAATAGACAGCCCAAAGTGGACCAGCACTGTGTCTGAAGTGTTTTGCACAGGTCGGGAGAGCTTATTGTAATGCGCAAACAGATCCTGGAGGAGCCTCTCTTCAGCATGGGCACGAGGTCCAACTTGGGAAAACACTGAGGGAAGAGAAGACATTAAAAATCATAAACAAAGCTTTGACTTTCTACTATACCTGTGCAAATTTTACAAGGAAACCATTTTGCATTCTCTTTCTGTTTTTATATTCATGCTTGAAATAGACTCATCTCACATCGATTCAAATGCATATTGCTGCCATTTACAATACATTCATCCTCTGTGAATTTAGCTGATGCAGCTCTACCAAAGAATACAGAGTGTAATGTGAAAGTAGGGTGACCTCTATTATACAGGTGGCGTATGGTTACATGAGACAGTATCTGAGAGATGAGACAAAGGGAGGCGGGGCAGAAGAGGAAAAGCAAAAGTGGAAGCATGAATCTGAACTGAAGTGTTTTAGTCGAGATGTCTCATGATGCCCCCCTTCCTCCACCCCTATTACATTTTCATTGGGAGGGATTTGAATTTTTTGTTAGTTGCTCTCACTGATATTTCATTATGTTTGTCCAAAGTACATTTTTCAATGTCTTGTCTTTACATATATGAACTGTTGGGACCCACAGCCATCGATTTCAACATTAAACTCCGGTACAAACTTTTCTGGAACTTTCAAAATAAATTGCATTAACCTACTTCCGGCACAGCCAAGCAAACTGTAACAGCGGAGTTCCCATGATGCCACTGTCTGTATAAGAGCACGCCCTCTCCAACAAGCCGATCTCTTACACGCCGGTGATCATCGGGATAGGAGGGGAAACAGCGCGCTAATGTCTCTTTCCTGGCAAAAAGACATAAACTCTTCAAACTGGATCCAAGGGTGTCATACGATCATCGATCATATGCACTAAGATAAGTACAAATGAATCACTCTGTGTATCCGGTAGATTCATTCATGAAAGGAAATTAAGGTACACGCCTGCCTTGACTTTCTCTCTGAGGCCTGCAGAAGCAAACGGTGATCCAGAGAAGTCCCAGTAGAGAAGCTGTCTCTGGCAGCCGAGTGACGCGGTTTTCCCTGCCTGAGAGGACAACAGGAGCTGCATCACCGTGGTTACGGTAGCGCGCAGTTTGGCCGGCTGACAGAAAAGCCGCCACTCCCCACTGCTAAGGAGGTTAGCTGTAGCTAACTGTTAACCTAAGACTGTGGACGTTTCTTCAAACTTCGCCGCCCTGGACAATGTTCCTCACCACAGTTCATGAGGTTAAGTGTTTGGGCGGAATAATATAGAAGTGATTTAGAATGATTTGATCTAAACTTTTTTCATTTTATGAAGTTTGGTTTTGTTTGTGTTGAACTCAGCTATCTTGGTGCTAGCAGGCCATCTGCAGCACACTTGTTCAGGTTGTGTTCTGTGTTTGTGGGTTCTATTGCGTATAGGCTTCGCCCTTTAAGGCTATCGCTAGTGGGTTTATCCCTTCGCGCGCAGCGCAGCACTGAAAACTTTAGTCCATGCCCACCTGCTGTGTAGGCCCCACGCCAGTCCGTATAAATTACGGTGAGACCGGACAAATGGCTCCCATTTTTTCTTCAGCGACAGCTTAAGAGCACTGATTCTTGAAGATCGATGGCTAGCGTCAGCACTATCCGCCTTTGCCCGGCTTGTAATACCGGCTACATCATGAGCTACGACCTGCATGCCATCTGCGAGGGCTGCCTCGGTCCTGATCACAGTAACCTGGCCATGACCCCGCAGTCCACCTGCCCTTCCTGCAGGCGTCTTCCTCCGGAGGAGAAGCAACGGCGACTACCCATTTTCTCCCCGCTAGAAGGGGAATTCCCCGTAGCGGACCGATGGTCCCTCGATGAGGCATTGGGCATCTTCAATGCTGGGTGGGAATCGGACGATTCCGCCCCGGAGACAGCGACTGATATCTCCACGCGGAGGCAGATGCCAAACCAGTCCAGGCTCAGGGCTTCCCGATGTTGGCGACCACCCCATTTCCGGCGATGGGCGCACTTGTTAGCGCGCTGCCGGATATCATCACTAAAGTAGCTGAGGCTAAAGGTTTTCCTGTTCCCGCGCCTTTAGCTCAGCTCCCGACTGATGACCTGGCGGGAAAATTTCGCCCCTAACTCGCCGAGATCCGGTTTGGCCCTGTTTTCCGGCGGTAACTGCGTACCTGTCGGGAGCGGCGGCCGGGCCGCTTCAGCTGAAGGCACCGGTCTCCACCTTCACACCCATCACGAGGGTGGAGTCCATGACGGATCAGGGGTTTCCCCCAGTTCCTGCTTTGGAGCCCAGTCTGTCCGCAGTTTTTGGGGTTAGGTCGGCCCGGCGGGTCGGATGTCGGCCTGTGCCCCCCTCCTTCAGCGATCAGATCACGGCCAGGCTGACAGATTGCTCCCACCAGTGTGCCGCTCAGGTCGCTGCGGCGACGAACAACACCGCCTTCCTGGCCTACATCATCTCCAAGAAGGCTGTGTGTGTAAAACTGCTGATTGTTTTGAAATAAAACACGGAATTTTCACAGAGGATGCACAACAGCTGCTCCCTACGAAGCGGTGCACCAGTGATGCCCCCGCTCAACACCAAGCTGTGAGCCTGGGTGAATATTCCCCTGGTGAGGCTGGTTTACAGCCCTTTCGATCCGAGCCCCCCATGGGTTACCTCCAATCAGAATCCGAGTCAGGTAACGGCGGTAGGGGCTTTAGCCTGGCTCGTATCCATGAGCACCACGGCACCACAGATAAATGCGCGCCCGCTCTCAGAGCATCACTCAGAGTGGAGGCGCGTATGTTCCCTGGACAGGTGGATGGACAGACTGATCAGCAGAGGTTACACACTGCAGTTCCTGTCACACCCCCCACCGTTCAGAGGGATTTTGGAGACAGTCTTGTCCTCCCCGGAGCATAGCTCCGTTCTCATGTCAGAACTTCAGGAACTCCTGATAAAAAACGTCATTTCCAGGGTTCCTCGCGGAGAGGAAAACACGGGTTTTATTCCTGGTATTTTCTGGTTCCCAAGAAAACAGGAGGAATGAGACCGATTCTCAATCTGTCCCTGTTCAACAAAGTGATCATGGAGAGACGTTTCCACATGCTGACAGTCAGACAGGTGATGGAGAACGTTCACCAGAACGACTGGTTCACCTCCATAGATCTGAAGGATGCTTATTTTCACATCCCCATCATATCTGATGGGGATATCAATATCTGAGTTTCGCTTATCAGGGGATCTCATATCAATACAACTGCATGCCGTTCGGTTACTCTCTCGCCCCATGCACGTTCTCCAAATGTGTGGAGACGGCGTTGCAGCCGCTGCACTCGACAGGGATGAGAATCCTCTTTTATCTGGGCGACCTGCTTTTGCTGGCTCGGTCCAGCGCTGGCCGCACATCTGACAGTCCTGGGGTTTTCCATAAACTGGCAAAAAAGTTCTGTTTTCCCATCCCGGATGATCGTTTATCTGGGGGTGGAGTTAAACTCAATGAGAACCCGGCTCTCACAGCCGAGAACAGACGCGCTGTCAGCGCTTCTCCTCCATGTCAAACCTCACAGCATAGTGACAGCTCTGTCACTTATGCGATTACTGGGAATGATGTCAGTGGCTCACGTGGTTGTTCCGCTGGGTCTGCTTCATATGAGAGGTCTTTAGAGATGGTTCATCCGCCTGCGCATAGATCCTGTGCGTCACAAAAGGCAGATGATCTCAGTCCCTCCTTCAGTGGGCCCCGACTTGGCCCACTGGGGAAATCCCCGCATCCTGTCAGAGGGAGTTCCCCTCAGCGGACCTGCGTCACACGTCTCAGTGTCACAGACGCATCCCTGTCGGGATGGGGAGGAACGTGTCAGTCTCAGGCGGTAGGAGCACAGTGGCCAGACCACATGTCTCTCCACATAAACGTGCTGGAGCTTCTCACAGTGTGGAAGGTGACACAGCATTTTGCTCCTCTGCTGCGGGATCAGCATGTTCTGATCCACACAGACAACAGAGTGGCGGTCGCCTACATAAATCGCCAGGGAGGTGTGCCCTCGGCTCAGCTGCTAAACATTACCAGGCGGCTGCTGTGCTGGGCGCGCATGAACCTGCTCTCCATCAGAGCAGTGTACATCCCCAGCGTCTTGAACACAGGAGCAGACATCATGTCCAGAGGTGGTCCTCGTCCCAGGGACTGGAGTCTCCACCCCGAACTGATTCTTCAGATCTGGAGCAGATTTGGGAAAGCAGCAGTGGATCTTTTCGCCACATGGGAAAACGCACAATGTCAGTTGTGGTTCTCACTGAGCCCACGGGAGGATCCACTGTTAGGAGTCGACGCCTTTGCTCACAGCCCGTGGCCGAAAACGCTCCTTTACGTTTTTCCACCAGTTCCGCTGATCCCGTGGCTCCTGGACCGAATCCGAGAGGAACAGCTCTCAGTGATTCTCGTAGCCCCCGAGCGCAAAAGCGCGCCATGGTTTCCGAGCCTGCAGCAGCTGGTGTCAGGTCGCCCATGGCAGCTGCCGTGGAGAGAGGTTGTGCACCTCCAGGCGGGAGGGGCGATCAGGAGCGTCCCAGAGTTAGGTCAGCGTCTCTGGGTCTGGCCACTGAACAGGAGCGCCTAGAAAGGCTGGGTCTCCTGCACGATGTGGTGCGCACGATTCAGGGCGCACGAGCCGCCTCTACCACAGCGTCATATGCATCAAAGTGGGCAGCTTTTCAGCGCTGGTGCGCAGAGCAAGGCGTGGAGCCCTTTTCATGTCCATTAGGCTGCGTGCTGTCATTCCTCCAGCAGCTGATGAACAGGAATTTAGCTTTCAGCACCATTAAAACTTATACTGCAGCTATTTCCTCCTGTCATGAGGGTTTTGGTGACAGAACGGTCTTTAACCACCCGCTGATGAAGCTTTTTCTGCGGGGTGTACATGGACACAGACTTGTGTCACTCCCTCTAGTCCCGCAGTGGGATTAGCGCTCGTCCTGCGCGCACTGGTTAAAGCCCCATTTAAGCCCTTAGATCAGGCTCCACTTAAAATTCTGTCTTTGAAAACAGCCCTGCTGTTAGCTCTGACATCTGCGAAGAGAGTGAGCGATTTATCTGGTTCTCTGTCGCCCCCTCATGTCTCAGAATACGAGCCGACGGCAGCTCAGCTGTGCTGCGTCCTAACCCTGCTTTTACACCTAAAAGCATCACGAGTTCGTTCAGATCGAGAGTGATAACTCTGGATGGTTTTTATCCTCCTCCTCATAACTCTGATGAGGAGGCCACCTCTCATCTCCTCTGTCCCGTGCGCGCTACATAACATGAAAGTTCGCGCACTGCACTGCACTGCACTGCGCCATTCCCAGCGTCTGTTCGTGCATTACAGAGAAAACTCTACAGGACGTCCTCTATCTGTCCAGCGCCTGTCACATTGGCTGTGTGAGGCTATTTCACAGGCTTATTTTTCCTCTGGATTGGATCCTCCAGAGAATCTCAGAGCTCATTCAATTAGGGGGATTTCATCCTCCACAGCTCTGCATGGAGGAATGACCATGGAGGACATTTGCACAGCAGCCTCATGGTCATCTCCATGCTCATTTATTCGTTTCTACGAGATTTATTCGTTTCTGCGAGATGTGTCAGGTTTCTCCATGACTCATTCTGTTCTCAGGGTTCTGACAGACTGATTATTATTTCGTTGCGTTTATTATTGAGTCACCCTTCCTGCATGCAGGGTGCCATAATATTTATTATCAGCCACAATTCGTGACTTCTGCTGTTATTGTCACTGCGGCTGTAATTTTTTAAGCCTCCGTGTGAACAGAGGTTATTCTTCTCTGTTGTGTTGTATGTGGCACACGAGGTTTGTTATGCTGCATCATTACGCATGATCCAGCTGCTGACCTGTCTCTACGTTCCCTCCTGGAGATTTTTGACCTGCTCTGTTCATCGTTACACTGTTACAGTTCGTAACCTTCGTTTTCCTTTTACAGCAGCAGGTCTGTTATCTCAGCCTCTCCCTGACCAGAGATATTCTTCTCTGTTCATTGTGATGCGCAGGACGCTTGGAGTGCGTAATTACGCATTCAGAGTTTTTGGTTTCACTCATGCGAGCAGATGCTTCAGGTTATGGTCTGGATGGACCCAGTGAGGCATAGACTACATCCTGCTTCGCCTTTAACCCACTAGCGATAGCCTTAAGGGTGAAGCCTATACGAAATAGAACGTTGGTTACGTACTGTAACCCCAGATTCTATGAGTATAGGCACAGCCCTTTAAGCTCTGGGCCTCACTGGTTCCTGAATGGCTGAAGAAAAAACCTATTTGGGAGCCGTTTGTCCGGTCTCACCGTAATTTATACGGACCGGCGTGGGGCCCACACAGCTGGTGGGGGTGGACTAAAGTTTCCAGTGCTGCGCTGCGCGCAAAGGGCTAAACCCACTAGCAATAGCCTTAAAGGGCTGCGCCTATACTCATAGAATCTGGGGTTACAGTACGTAACCAACGTTTTTAAAGTTAAGACAAACTTTATTTAAAGGGTGATTTAAAACACAGAAGATCGGCCATAACGCGCCGTCCGCGCTCATGCATTTTAACCCTTTTATTAATGGTATTTTTAAAGGTGTGTGTTTGATTCTGGTGCTAAGCTATCAGCCTCCTTTATTAGCTTCAACTGCTAACAAAAGAGAACAAATAATATTTACCCAGAAAGGTTTAGTTTTCAATCCAGTAAATAATATTTCCCTAACATCATTTTACTAAATCTGATAACTAAGTAAACACCCTTAAGCCCCATTTCTCCAGAAAGATTTGGCTCTTTTCCAAAATATTCCCTTAATAATATTTCTTTAAATATTATTTTAATAAACAAAGGCAGCTAATTTAACACCGTTGAGAATTAGTCATCCAGAAGGTTGGTTCTATTCAGCAGATCATTCTTAAAACATTATTTTATTGAAATAATATTTTATCCGATCTTGCATTGTGAATGGTTGTCTAAACGTTTGCTAAATATTGTCTAAGTTGGTTCCAAGACTAACTTAACTTCATTTCCAGATTCTTTAAGATAATCCTTGGTTCTCAAACATAAACATTGTATGGTAATGTTGCATCACTCTTTCGGTCATGGTTTTCATTCATCTTTAATCAACTTGTTTATATTGTACATAGCCCATTAGTCTTCG
Organism: Crenichthys baileyi; assembly: GCA_036173005.1. NCBI lineage: Eukaryota > Metazoa > Chordata > Actinopteri > Cyprinodontiformes > Goodeidae > Crenichthys > Crenichthys baileyi. Next base: position 542,181 of record JAHHUM010001185.1, on the reverse strand, counting down.
TTATTCTTTAATTCTGCTTGGTAGTTTAGTTGGATTGTTTTAGCATAGTAAAGAGTTTGTTGATTGAAATATGTTTGACTTTGAGTTGACTTATTTTTGTTAATAAATTCTTGTATTTTAAGAAATTGTGTGAATTCATTCCATGTGTGTGCAGAGTTTTTGCTGTTCAATAATGTCAGAGCTCGTCTCACACCTTTCTATTTTGTCCTAATACCATCGCCTTACTGGGCTGGTATTCACAGGACAAGCCTTAACAGACCGAAATATTATTTGATAAAAATTAAAATATTAATATTAAATAATATTCTCAGATTAATAATCCTTACAGAACTTACTGTGCTAAAAATCAATTGTACTGGAGCTCAGAAAGATTCTAATTGTGAGTTTAGTCACGTGATGGTAATGGAAAGAAAACCTACAGTGCAACAAGAAAGTATTCAAACCCTTTCACTCTTCTCACATTTTGTTACATAAAAGATGTATTCCAAAATAAATCTGAATATGTTTATTACAGAGATCTACACACAGTGCCCCATAATGACGTTGCAAAAACAATGTTTTAGAAAGATTATTTCTTTCTCTGTCAAAAGCATGTTATTCCAGTGTTTCCTAAGTATTCAAATCCATGGCCTATTTTTTAATTTAAGAACCCTGACAGCAACGGAAGCCTTGAGTGTCATGATTTGTGGGTGTTTTTGGGTTCTTCTTCTTCTTCTTATTATTATTATTATTATTGATAGGTTTTGAATCATGCTTTTGTTATTTTCCTGGTCATGCTTTAGTTTTTGTCTTCTAGTTCATGTTTTGTCAGGTTAGGTTTTTTGGATCTGGTTATGCTTTCAAGTTTCATGGTTTACTAGTTGTGTTTAAGTTTGCATTCAAGACTTTCTGTTTTGCTCCAGCCATGTTTTGTTCTCTCCTGTCTTCAGTCATCTTCATTTGGTTCACCTGCACCTAGCATTCAGTCTCCTCGTTTCACCTGGTTCTTGCTCCATATATTCACATCTGTTCATTCCTCGCGGAAACATTAAGGATCACTCTCTCTGTTCATGTCTTGTCCTTTGATCGTGCCAAGCCTGTCTTGCAAGTCTGCCCATGTCTGTTTTTGCCTTCACCGTCTGTAGTAAGTTTTGTTAATTAAATCATTTTACTTACCGTCATGCTGCCTGCTCGTCTGCATTCCGGGGTCCTCCGCTAGACAAACCCTGACATCGAGTTGTCTTAGATATGTCTTTATACGCATGGCACAACTAATCTTTATTTTCTTCTGGTTTTCTCTGCAAATGGTCTAAAGCTCAGTCAGACTGGATTTGCATTCATTTTCATAACATCCAGTGATGTTGAATTTAATTTAACTCTGGGTTCTGGTTGGGCCACTCAAGGACATTTGCAGACGGCTCCTTGGCCTTGTGCTTTCTGGTTGTTGTGTTCGGAGACAAATAATTTTTCTGGTCTGAGGTCCAGAGCACTCTGGAGAAGGTTTTCTTGAAGAATCTCTATCATTGGTGTCATCTAATCTCAAATGGACAGGCCGCCCAGTTCATGCTAGAGAGTAACATCTCCACAGCATGATACTGCTGCCACCATGCTTCACAGCAGGGATGCTGTAAGCCAGAGGATGAGTATTTTTTAAACGTGATATTTTGATTACAGGCCAAAAAGTTATATTTTAATTTAGTCAGTCCAAAAGATGTTGTTTTTTGTGGCCTGACAATCTCAGAAGTGCTTTTTTGGCCAAATTCAAGTGGGCTGCCACATGCCTGTTACTGAGGAGTGGGCTTCCATCTGGTCACCATAAAAACCAGACTCATAGCATATGCAAGAAATAGTTGACCTTTTAGATGGTTCCCCTGTCTCCAGAAGGAGCCACTGGAGCTCCTCCTTTAATCTCTGACCAAGTTATTTCCACAGTGATTACTTATTTCAGTCTAGGGTCCTAGCGGTTCCAAACTTCCTTCATTTCTAAAAAGTGAGGAACACGGAGCTTTTTGGGGTGTTTAATAATGCAGATTTTTTTCTCTCTCCCCCAGATTTGTTCCTCTATTATGTCTAAGAAGTCTACAGACTATTTATTAGAGTTCATTGCTTGGTTTCTGCTCTGATATGTGCTATTAACAGTGAAACCTTTAATAGATAAGTCTATCATTCCAAATCATACTCAGTCAACTGAATTTTCCAGGGGTGGACTCTAGTCCAGTTGTAGAAATATGACGGACGATCAGTGAAAATACGATGCACCTGAGCTCATTTTTGAGTGTTATTATTTTGTTTACATTTTTTAAAACAAATTCATAAAAATGTCTGAAAACATGTTATAACTTCATTAATATGGTATTTTGTGTAGTTCCTTATAAAGACAATTATACTAGGATCAGTCTTAAACTAAACTAAAAAAATGTGAAAACAGCAAAGGGGTGTGAATAGTTTCAGGTGGTATTTTAACAGGACAAGTTTTTGTTTTCTTCAGGGACATTTTTTTGACATTCTTTAAACCGTGCTCCTGTGTGAGCATCATCTATGAACACGTTTTTCTGTATTAACATGTGTTGTCTTTAAAATGGTGACAGATGTGTTGTCATCGAAGTGCCTCTCTCACGTCTGCTGCCCACTCAATCAAAACCGATGGACTGTCTTTTGGCTGACTGAAAACTGGCTTCCACCATTTTGAAAGGATTTGGATCAATATCTTATTAAAGTGATATGCTTCTACCCACACCCTCCACCCCAACTCTTCCATTGTTGTTTGAGTCTGTTTGACATGTCTAGACACCTGATAACCTTGAAATGTTTGTGTATGTTCTGGTGAAAAATTTATGTTTATTTTTTTTCTTTATTCATGCGGGGTCACAGAAATGTGGGTTGATGTATTTATTAAAGACGTGATGTCCCAGATGACTCTTAAGCTGCCTTGCGGCTAATGGTATTGGATAGGAGAGCTGCTCGTGGATAGGAGAGCTGCTCGTGTGCCTGTGACTCAAGTTTTGCTTACTGTGACATTCTGTAAATATGCATTATCTTAGATCATTATGGCACCAGCAGCAAAACAGAAAATACTATTGTTAGGCTAGGCAACTAAATATATATATTTATTCAAAGCTTCAGTGACAGCATTTACTCTTATTTAATTAAAAAACAAAAACTTTATAAAACACATTTTGTGTTCCCAATGTTGTGTTTTTGTCAGAGATTATGAATCATATTGTGAATTTAGCCTTCAGCAATAAAATCCTTACCCTCTCAATGAATAATTGGACTGAATCTGGAGTGTACAAAGATGACTAAGATTAGAAAAAGAGCTGAACACAAAGCAAAGTCCCTCTGCTGCCTTTTTGATACATACATATATATATATTATTTCTATAGACAACTGGGGGAAAAATAAATTGATTAATTAATAATTTTAAAATTGGCCGTATTTTGGTGCTGATTAGTGGTAAATCATAGAAGTTCCATCTTTGCTGATAGAGAATTTGATGACAAACGTCAGCAAAAATAAGGATTTATATTTTGTAAGTAATATGATTATGATCCCAAGCAACATGATCAAGGATGATAAAGGATGATGATCCACATGGCCCTGTCTTTCAGTGTTTAACCCTTTCTCTCTCCTAGATATAGCTACTGACTGAGCTTTTACTGTAACTAACTGTACGTGCTCTCTTCATACTCTAAACTTGAAAACTGGCTCAGAGTTTATCTGTTCCTTCTTTCTAGGTGAAACGACTAAAGGAGCTACATCCATTAACATTTACTTTTCCTTCCCATAGAAAGTACTCTTGGATCAGTGCTTCTTTGTTCTCTTTGTGTCTCTGCTCTGTTCTCTCTAACCCCCAGTCGGTCGTGGCAGATGGCCGCTCACACTGAGCCTGGTTCTGCTGGAGGTTTCTTCCTGTTAAAAGGGAGTTTTTCCTCTCCACTGACGCTACATGCATGCTCAGTATGAGGGATTGCTGCAAAGTCAACGCCAGTGTTGGGACCCACAGCTATGGATTTCAACATTAAACTCCGGTACAAACTTTTCTGGAACTTTCAAAATAAATTGCATTAACCTACTTCCGGCACAGCCAAGCAAACTGTAACAGCGGAGTTCCCATGATGCCACTGTCTGTATAAGAGCACGCCCTCTCCAACAAGCCGATCTCTTACACGCCGGTGATCATCGGGATAGGAGGGGAAACAGCGCGCTAATGTCTCTTTCCTGGCAAAAAGACATAAACTCTTCAAACTGGATCCAAGGGTGTCATACGATCATCGATCATATGCACTAAGATAAGTACAAATGAATCACTCTGTGTATCCGGTAGATTCATTCATGAAAGGAAATTAAGGTACACGCCTGCCTTGACTTTCTCTCTGAGGCCTGCAGAAGCAAACGGTGATCCAGAGAAGTCCCAGTAGAGAAGCTGTCTCTGGCAGCCGAGTGACGCGGTTTTCCCTGCCTGAGAGGACAACAGGAGCTGCATCACCGTGGTTACGGTAGCGCGCAGTTTGGCCGGCTGACAGAAAAGCCGCCACTCCCCACTGCTAAGGAGGTTAGCTGTAGCTAACTGTTAACCTAAGACTGTGGACGTTTCTTCAAACTTCGCCGCCCTGGACAATGTTCCTCACCACAGTTCATGAGGTTAAGTGTTTGGGCGGAATAATATAGAAGTGATTTAGAATGATTTGATCTAAACTTTTTTCATTTTATGAAGTTTGGTTTTGTTTGTGTTGAACTCAGCTATCTTGGTGCTAGCAGGCCATCTGCAGCACACTTGTTCAGGTTGTGTTCTGTGTTTGTGGGTTCTATTGCGTATAGGCTTCGCCCTTTAAGGCTATCGCTAGTGGGTTTATCCCTTCGCGCGCAGCGCAGCACTGAAAACTTTAGTCCATGCCCACCTGCTGTGTAGGCCCCACGCCAGTCCGTATAAATTACGGTGAGACCGGACAAATGGCTCCCATTTTTTCTTCAGCGACAGCTTAAGAGCACTGATTCTTGAAGATCGATGGCTAGCGTCAGCACTATCCGCCTTTGCCCGGCTTGTAATACCGGCTACATCATGAGCTACGACCTGCATGCCATCTGCGAGGGCTGCCTCGGTCCTGATCACAGTAACCTGGCCATGACCCCGCAGTCCACCTGCCCTTCCTGCAGGCGTCTTCCTCCGGAGGAGAAGCAACGGCGACTACCCATTTTCTCCCCGCTAGAAGGGGAATTCCCCGTAGCGGACCGATGGTCCCTCGATGAGGCATTGGGCATCTTCAATGCTGGGTGGGAATCGGACGATTCCGCCCCGGAGACAGCGACTGATATCTCCACGCGGAGGCAGATGCCAAACCAGTCCAGGCTCAGGGCTTCCCGATGTTGGCGACCACCCCATTTCCGGCGATGGGCGCACTTGTTAGCGCGCTGCCGGATATCATCACTAAAGTAGCTGAGGCTAAAGGTTTTCCTGTTCCCGCGCCTTTTAGCTCAGCTCCCGACTGATGACCTGGCGGGAAAATTTCGCCCCTAACTCGCCGAGATCCGGTTTGGCCCTGTTTTCCGGCGGTAACTGCGTACCTGTCGGGAGCGGCGGCCGGGCCGCTTCAGCTGAAGGCACCGGTCTCCACCTTCACACCCATCACGAGGGTGGAGTCCATGACGGATCAGGGGTTTCCCCCAGTTCCTGCTTTGGAGCCCAGTCTGTCCGCAGTTTTTTGGGGTTAGGTCGGCCCGGCGGGTCGGATGTCGGCCTGTGCCCCCCTCCTTCAGCGATCAGATCACGGCCAGGCTGACAGATTGCTCCCACCAGTGTGCCGCTCAGGTCGCTGCGGCGACGAACAACACCGCCTTCCTGGCCTACATCATCTCCAAGAAGGCTGTGTGTGTAAAACTGCTGATTGTTTTGAAATAAAACACGGAATTTTCACAGAGGATGCACAACAGCTGCTCCCTACGAAGCGGTGCACCAGTGATGCCCCCGCTCAACACCAAGCTGTGAGCCTGGGTGAATATTCCCCTGGTGAGGCTGGTTTACAGCCCTTTCGATCCGAGCCCCCCATGGGTTACCTCCAATCAGAATCCGAGTCAGGTAACGGCGGTAGGGGCTTTAGCCTGGCTCGTATCCATGAGCACCACGGCACCACAGATAAATGCGCGCCCGCTCTCAGAGCATCACTCAGAGTGGAGGCGCGTATGTTCCCTGGACAGGTGGATGGACAGACTGATCAGCAGAGGTTACACACTGCAGTTCCTGTCACACCCCCCACCGTTCAGAGGGATTTTGGAGACAGTCTTGTCCTCCCCGGAGCATAGCTCCGTTCTCATGTCAGAACTTCAGGAACTCCTGATAAAAAACGTCATTTCCAGGGTTCCTCGCGGAGAGGAAAACACGGGTTTTATTCCTGGTATTTTCTGGTTCCCAAGAAAACAGGAGGAATGAGACCGATTCTCAATCTGTCCCTGTTCAACAAAGTGATCATGGAGAGACGTTTCCACATGCTGACAGTCAGACAGGTGATGGAGAACGTTCACCAGAACGACTGGTTCACCTCCATAGATCTGAAGGATGCTTATTTTCACATCCCCATCATATCTGATGGGGATATCAATATCTGAGTTTCGCTTATCAGGGGATCTCATATCAATACAACTGCATGCCGTTCGGTTACTCTCTCGCCCCATGCACGTTCTCCAAATGTGTGGAGACGGCGTTGCAGCCGCTGCACTCGACAGGGATGAGAATCCTCTTTTATCTGGGCGACCTGCTTTTGCTGGCTCGGTCCAGCGCTGGCCGCACATCTGACAGTCCTGGGGTTTTCCATAAACTGGCAAAAAAGTTCTGTTTTCCCATCCCGGATGATCGTTTATCTGGGGGTGGAGTTAAACTCAATGAGAACCCGGCTCTCACAGCCGAGAACAGACGCGCTGTCAGCGCTTCTCCTCCATGTCAAACCTCACAGCATAGTGACAGCTCTGTCACTTATGCGATTACTGGGAATGATGTCAGTGGCTCACGTGGTTGTTCCGCTGGGTCTGCTTCATATGAGAGGTCTTTAGAGATGGTTCATCCGCCTGCGCATAGATCCTGTGCGTCACAAAAGGCAGATGATCTCAGTCCCTCCTTCAGTGGGCCCCGACTTGGCCCACTGGGGAAATCCCCGCATCCTGTCAGAGGGAGTTCCCCTCAGCGGACCTGCGTCACACGTCTCAGTGTCACAGACGCATCCCTGTCGGGATGGGGAGGAACGTGTCAGTCTCAGGCGGTAGGAGCACAGTGGCCAGACCACATGTCTCTCCACATAAACGTGCTGGAGCTTCTCACAGTGTGGAAGGTGACACAGCATTTTGCTCCTCTGCTGCGGGATCAGCATGTTCTGATCCACACAGACAACAGAGTGGCGGTCGCCTACATAAATCGCCAGGGAGGTGTGCCCTCGGCTCAGCTGCTAAACATTACCAGGCGGCTGCTGTGCTGGGCGCGCATGAACCTGCTCTCCATCAGAGCAGTGTACATCCCCAGCGTCTTGAACACAGGAGCAGACATCATGTCCAGAGGTGGTCCTCGTCCCAGGGACTGGAGTCTCCACCCCGAACTGATTCTTCAGATCTGGAGCAGATTTGGGAAAGCAGCAGTGGATCTTTTCGCCACATGGGAAAACGCACAATGTCAGTTGTGGTTCTCACTGAGCCCACGGGAGGATCCACTGTTAGGAGTCGACGCCTTTGCTCACAGCCCGTGGCCGAAAACGCTCCTTTACGTTTTTCCACCAGTTCCGCTGATCCCGTGGCTCCTGGACCGAATCCGAGAGGAACAGCTCTCAGTGATTCTCGTAGCCCCCGAGCGCAAAAGCGCGCCATGGTTTCCGAGCCTGCAGCAGCTGGTGTCAGGTCGCCCATGGCAGCTGCCGTGGAGAGAGGTTGTGCACCTCCAGGCGGGAGGGGCGATCAGGAGCGTCCCAGAGTTAGGTCAGCGTCTCTGGGTCTGGCCACTGAACAGGAGCGCCTAGAAAGGCTGGGTCTCCTGCACGATGTGGTGCGCACGATTCAGGGCGCACGAGCCGCCTCTACCACAGCGTCATATGCATCAAAGTGGGCAGCTTTTCAGCGCTGGTGCGCAGAGCAAGGCGTGGAGCCCTTTTCATGTCCATTAGGCTGCGTGCTGTCATTCCTCCAGCAGCTGATGAACAGGAATTTAGCTTTCAGCACCATTAAAACTTATACTGCAGCTATTTCCTCCTGTCATGAGGGTTTTGGTGACAGAACGGTCTTTAACCACCCGCTGATGAAGCTTTTTCTGCGGGGTGTACATGGACACAGACTTGTGTCACTCCCTCTAGTCCCGCAGTGGGATTAGCGCTCGTCCTGCGCGCACTGGTTAAAGCCCCATTTAAGCCCTTAGATCAGGCTCCACTTAAAATTCTGTCTTTGAAAACAGCCCTGCTGTTAGCTCTGACATCTGCGAAGAGAGTGAGCGATTTATCTGGTTCTCTGTCGCCCCCTCATGTCTCAGAATACGAGCCGACGGCAGCTCAGCTGTGCTGCGTCCTAACCCTGCTTTTACACCTAAAAGCATCACGAGTTCGTTCAGATCGAGAGTGATAACTCTGGATGGTTTTTATCCTCCTCCTCATAACTCTGATGAGGAGGCCACCTCTCATCTCCTCTGTCCCGTGCGCGCTACATAACATGAAAGTTCGCGCACTGCACTGCACTGCACTGCGCCATTCCCAGCGTCTGTTCGTGCATTACAGAGAAAACTCTACAGGACGTCCTCTATCTGTCCAGCGCCTGTCACATTGGCTGTGTGAGGCTATTTCACAGGCTTATTTTTCCTCTGGATTGGATCCTCCAGAGAATCTCAGAGCTCATTCAATTAGGGGGATTTCATCCTCCACAGCTCTGCATGGAGGAATGACCATGGAGGACATTTGCACAGCAGCCTCATGGTCATCTCCATGCTCATTTATTCGTTTCTACGAGATTTATTCGTTTCTGCGAGATGTGTCAGGTTTCTCCATGACTCATTCTGTTCTCAGGGTTCTGACAGACTGATTATTATTTCGTTGCGTTTATTATTGAGTCACCCTTCCTGCATGCAGGGTGCCATAATATTTATTATCAGCCACAATTCGTGACTTCTGCTGTTATTGTCACTGCGGCTGTAATTTTTTAAGCCTCCGTGTGAACAGAGGTTATTCTTCTCTGTTGTGTTGTATGTGGCACACGAGGTTTGTTATGCTGCATCATTACGCATGATCCAGCTGCTGACCTGTCTCTACGTTCCCTCCTGGAGATTTTTGACCTGCTCTGTTCATCGTTACACTGTTACAGTTCGTAACCTTCGTTTTCCTTTTACAGCAGCAGGTCTGTTATCTCAGCCTCTCCCTGACCAGAGATATTCTTCTCTGTTCATTGTGATGCGCAGGACGCTTGGAGTGCGTAATTACGCATTCAGAGTTTTTGGTTTCACTCATGCGAGCAGATGCTTCAGGTTATGGTCTGGATGGACCCAGTGAGGCATAGACTACATCCTGCTTCGCCTTTAACCCACTAGCGATAGCCTTAAGGGTGAAGCCTATACGAAATAGAACGTTGGTTACGTACTGTAACCCCAGATTCTATGAGTATAGGCACAGCCCTTTAAGCTCTGGGCCTCACTGGTTCCTGAATGGCTGAAGAAAAAACCTATTTGGGAGCCGTTTGTCCGGTCTCACCGTAATTTATACGGACCGGCGTGGGGCCCACACAGCTGGTGGGGGTGGACTAAAGTTTCCAGTGCTGCGCTGCGCGCAAAGGGCTAAACCCACTAGCAATAGCCTTAAAGGGCTGCGCCTATACTCATAGAATCTGGGGTTACAGTACGTAACCAACGTTTTTAAAGTTAAGACAAACTTTATTTAAAGGGTGATTTAAAACACAGAAGATCGGCCATAACGCGCCGTCCGCGCTCATGCATTTTAACCCTTTTATTAATGGTATTTTTAAAGGTGTGTGTTTGATTCTGGTGCTAAGCTATCAGCCTCCTTTATTAGCTTCAACTGCTAACAAAAGAGAACAAATAATATTTACCCAGAAAGGTTTAGTTTTCAATCCAGTAAATAATATTTCCCTAACATCATTTTACTAAATCTGATAACTAAGTAAACACCCTTAAGCCCCATTTCTCCAGAAAGATTTGGCTCTTTTCCAAAATATTCCCTTAATAATATTTCTTTAAATATTATTTTAATAAACAAAGGCAGCTAATTTAACACCGTTGAGAATTAGTCATCCAGAAGGTTGGTTCTATTCAGCAGATCATTCTTAAAACATTATTTTATTGAAATAATATTTTATCCGATCTTGCATTGTGAATGGTTGTCTAAACGTTTGCTAAATATTGTCTAAGTTGGTTCCAAGACTAACTTAACTTCATTTCCAGATTCTTTAAGATAATCCTTGGTTCTCAAACATAAACATTGTATGGTAATGTTGCATCACTCTTTCGGTCATGGTTTTCATTCATCTTTAATCAACTTGTTTATATTGTACATAGCCCATTAGTCTTCGTTATTCTTTAATTCTGCTTGGTAGTTTAGTTGGATTGTTTTAGCATAGTAAAGAGTTTGTTGATTGAAATATGTTTGACTTTGAGTTGACTTATTTTTGTTAATAAATTCTTGTATTTTAAGAAATTGTGTGAATTCATTCCATGTGTGTGCAGAGTTTTTGCTGTTCAATAATGTCAGAGCTCGTCTCACACCTTTCTATTTTGTCCTAATACCATCGCCTTACTGGGCTGGTATTCACAGGACAAGCCTTAACAGACCGAAATATTATTTGATAAAAATTAAAATATTAATATTAAATAATATTCTCAGATTAATAATCCTTACAGAACTTACTGTGCTAAAAATCAATTGTACTGGAGCTCAGAAAGATTCTAATTGTGAGTTTAGTCACGTGATGGTAATGGAAAGAAAACCTACAGTGCAACAAGAAAGTATTCAAACCCTTTCACTCTTCTCACATTTTGTTACATAAAAGATGTATTCCAAAATAAATCTGAATATGTTTATTACAGAGATCTACACACAGTGCCCCATAATGACGTTGCAAAAACAATGTTTTAGAAAGATTATTTCTTTCTCTGTCAAAAGCATGTTATTCCAGTGTTTCCTAAGTATTCAAATCCATGGCCTATTTTTTAATTTAAGAACCCTGACAGCAACGGAAGCCTTGAGTGTCATGATTTGTGGGTGTTTTTGGGTTCTTCTTCTTCTTCTTATTATTATTATTATTCTTGATAGGTTTTGAATCATGCTTGTTATTTTCCTGGTCATGCTTTAGTTTTTGTCTTCTAGTTCATGTTTTGTCAAGTTAGGTTTTTTGGATCTGGTTATGCTTTAGTTTAATGATTTACTAGTTGTGTTTAAGTTTGTATTCAAGAGTCTCTGTTTTGCTCCAGCCATGTTTTGTTCTCTCCTGTCTTCAATCATCTTCATTCGGTTCACCTGCACCTAGCATTCAGTCTCCTCGTTTCACCTGCTTCTTGCTCCATATATACACATCTGTTCTGTTCATTCCTCGCGGAAACATTAAGGATCACTCTCTCTGTTCATGTCTTGTCCTTTGATCGTGCCAAGCCTGTCTTGCCAGTCTGCCCATGTCTGTTTTTGCCTTCACCGTCTGTAGTAAGTTTTGTTAATTAAATAATTTTACTTACCGTCATGCTGCCTGCTCGTCTGCATTCCGGGGTCCTCCGCTAGACAAACCCTGACATCGAGTTGTCTTAGATATGTCTTTATACGCATGGCACAACTAATCTTTATTTTCTTCTGGTTTTCTCTGCAAATGGTCTAAAGCTCAGTCAGACTGGATTTGCATTCATTTTCATAACATCCAGTGATGTTGAATTTAATTTAACTCTGGGTTCTGGTTGGGCCACTCAAGGACATTTGCAGACGGCTCCTTGGCCTTGTGCTTTCTGGTTGTTGTGTTCGGAGACAAATAATTTTTCTGGTCTGAGGTCCAGAGCACTCTGGAGAAGGTTTTCTTGAAGAATCTCTATCATTGGTGTCATCTAATCTCAAATGGACAGGCCGCCCAGTTCATGCTAGAGAGTAACATCTCCACAGCATGATACTGCTGCCACCATGCTTCACAGCAGGGATGCTGTAAGCCAGAGGATGAGTATTTTTTAAACGTGATATTTTGATTACAGGCCAAAAAGTTATATTTTAATTTAGTCAGTCCAAAAGATGTTGTTTTTTGTGGCCTGACAATCTCAGAAGTGCTTTTTTGGCCAAATTCAAGTGGGCTGCCACATGCCTGTTACTGAGGAGTGGGCTTCCATCTGGTCACCATAAAAACCAGACTCATAGCATATGCAAGAAATAGTTGACCTTTTAGATGGTTCCCCTGTCTCCAGAAGGAGCCACTGGAGCTCCTCCTTTAATCTCTGACCAAGTTATTTCCACAGTGATTACTTATTTCAGTCTAGGGTCCTAGCGGTTCCAAACTTCCTTCATTTCTAAAAAGTGAGGAACACGGAGCTTTTTGGGGTGTTTAATAATGCAGATTTTTTTCTCTCTCCCCCAGATTTGTTCCTCTATTATGTCTAAGAAGTCTACAGACTATTTATTAGAGTTCATTGCTTGGTTTCTGCTCTGATATGTGCTATTAACAGTGAAACCTTTAATAGATAAGTCTATCATTCCAAATCATACTCAGTCAACTGAATTTTCCAGGGGTGGACTCTAGTCCAGTTGTAGAAATATGACGGACGATCAGTGAAAATACGATGCACCTGAGCTCATTTTTGAGTGTTATTATTTTGTTTACATTTTTTAAAACAAATTCATAAAAATGTCTGAAAACATGTTATAACTTCATTAATATGGTATTTTGTGTAGTTCCTTATAAAGACAATTATACTAGGATCAGTCTTAAACTAAACTAAAAAAATGTGAAAACAGCAAAGGGGTGTGAATAGTTTCAGGTGGTATTTTAACAGGACAAGTTTTTGTTTTCTTCAGGGACATTTTTTTGACATTCTTTAAACCGTGCTCCTGTGTGAGCATCATCTATGAACACGTTTTTCTGTATTAACATGTGTTGTCTTTAAAATGGTGACAGATGTGTTGTCATCGAAGTGCCTCTCTCACGTCTGCTGCCCACTCAATCAAAACCGATGGACTGTCTTTTGGCTGACTGAAAACTGGCTTCCACCATTTTGAAAGGATTTGGATCAATATCTTATTAAAGTGATATGCTTCTACCCACACCCTCCACCCCAACTCTTCCATTGTTGTTTGAGTCTGTTTGACATGTCTAGACACCTGATAACCTTGAAATGTTTGTGTATGTTCTGGTGAAAAATTTATGTTTATTTTTTTTCTTTATTCATGCGGGGTCACAGAAATGTGGGTTGATGTATTTATTAAAGACGTGATGTCCCAGATGACTCTTAAGCTGCCTTGCGGCTAATGGTATTGGATAGGAGAGCTGCTCGTGGATAGGAGAGCTGCTCGTGTGCCTGTGACTCAAGTTTTGCTTACTGTGACATTCTGTAAATATGCATTATCTTAGATCATTATGGCACCAGCAGCAAAACAGAAAATACTATTGTTAGGCTAGGCAACTAAATATATATATTTATTCAAAGCTTCAGTGACAGCATTTACTCTTATTTAATTAAAAAACAAAAACTTTATAAAACACATTTTGTGTTCCCAATGTTGTGTTTTTGTCAGAGATTATGAATCATATTGTGAATTTAGCCTTCAGCAATAAAATCCTTACCCTCTCAATGAATAATTGGACTGAATCTGGAGTGTACAAAGATGACTAAGATTAGAAAAAGAGCTGAACACAAAGCAAAGTCCCTCTGCTGCCTTTTTGATACATACATATATATATATTATTTCTATAGACAACTGGGGGAAAAATAAATTGATTAATTAATAATTTTAAAATTGGCCGTATTTTGGTGCTGATTAGTGGTAAATCATAGAAGTTCCATCTTTGCTGATAGAGAATTTGATGACAAACGTCAGCAAAAATAAGGATTTATATTTTGTAAGTAATATGATTATGATCCCAAGCAACATGATCAAGGATGATAAAGGATGATGATCCACATGGCCCTGTCTTTCAGTGTTTAACCCTTTCTCTCTCCTAGATATAGCTACTGACTGAGCTTTTACTGTAACTAACTGTACGTGCTCTCTTCATACTCTAAACTTGAAAACTGGCTCAGAGTTTATCTGTTCCTTCTTTCTAGGTGAAACGACTAAAGGAGCTACATCCATTAACATTTACTTTTCCTTCCCATAGAAAGTACTCTTGGATCAGTGCTTCTTTGTTCTCTTTGTGTCTCTGCTCTGTTCTCTCTAACCCCCAGTCGGTCGTGGCAGATGGCCGCTCACACTGAGCCTGGTTCTGCTGGAGGTTCTTCCTGTTAAAAGGGAGTTTTTCCTCTCCACTGTCGCTACATGCATGCTCAGTATGAGGGATTGCTGCAAAGTCAACGCCAGTGACTGTCCACTGTCTCTACATGCTCATCCGGGAGGAGTGAATGCTGCAAGTCACTGACTGGATGCAATCTGCTGGGTTTCCTTAGATAGAAAAACTTTTTATCCAATTTGAATAAATAACAGAATCTGACTGCACTGTTCAATGATTAAGATTAATTGGAATGTATGTACCTGACTTTTGTGAAGTGCCTTGAGACGACATGTGTTGTGAATTGGCGCTATATAAATAAACTGAATTGAATTGAATCGAATTGGATTATGATCAATTATATGATATATTACATTGTGAAACAAGATGATATACAATTTTTATTAAATGCTATATGATGTTATTTAATGTAATACAAAGTGATATGATACAACACAATGCAGTAGAGTGATATAATAGAATTTAATACTCTGTGATATAATTCAACACAATGTGATACATGTTATGATCCTTGGGTTTTGTTTTTTTATTTATGTTTAAGTTTTGATCACTTCTGAGTTCTTCATTATTGTTTAAAAGGCCTTGCCATATTCTATTTATTTCTCTGTGTTTATTATCGTTAGAAATTTATTGCAATGTAGGTTTATTCCTTTGGATTAAGTTTTTTACTTATTTCCTGTGTTCTGCTCTCTGTGTATTCTAATTTATTCTCTTAGGTCAGTATTAGTCTTTTCCCTTTTGGTTTGTAGTTTCTTTTGTGTCTAGTTTAGTTCCCTTCGTTCTAATTAGTTTCCTTCCCTCAGTTCCCTTGCTCATCACTCTCCTCTCCCAGCCGTTCCACCTTCCCCCCTGTTAGCTTGCCTGGATCCAATGTATCTCTCAATAAAAAAGCTCACTGGTATTCATTGTTTTGGTTACAGGTTTCTCCTGTTACTCTGCCCGTGCTCCATGTCCTGTTATCCTTGTGCAAGATCTGTAAGTTTTCTGTTTCTATTATTTAACCTCCACCAGGCTCATCCCAACTTCCTGTCTGTGTATTGGTCCTGCTCTCAACATACAAACTATGGCAATACAATTCTGACACAATGTGATACCATATGATAGAAAACTATCTGATGTGATACAACTTGAGAAAAATGCAATGATGTCATACAATACGATGATTCGATGATACGAGATGATACGCGATACAATGCAGTACAATGTATGATATAAAATGATCTAATATGAAATAATTGCTGTGTGATGTGGTTAGCTGATACAATATGATACAATAAGATACAATGGTGTGATGTGACAAAACAAAATCGTAAATTAAATGTGATACAATATAATATGATGTGATATGATCCAACATAATGTAATATGAAGTGATATAAAGTAATAGGACATGATACAAAGTGATACAAAGTGATATGATGTGATATAATACAGAACACTTGTAATATGAAATGATATGCTTTGATACAGCATGATACAATGCAACATGATGTGACAATACATAATGTTAAATGAAGTGATATAAAGTGATACAATGTGAAAAAACACCAAACTGTTATACAATGTGACATAAAACAATTTGATATGATACAGTTTTATACGATGTGATATGGCAATGCAATGTGATACAATACGATATGAGATATATCATGATGTGAAGTAACAGTGATATACAAGGCAATAGGATGTGATACAATGGGATATAACTTGATACAATATATGATGCAATAGAATCCAATATGACACATTATATACAATGTAATATGATTCAATAAAACCCTGATATGTGATAACATATGATACAATGCCATACAGTAACTGACCATAGACAATGTTGTTATTATGTGACACAATGTGATGTGATGCAATACAAAGTTTAATAACTAATTTCTCTCATGTATCTCATTTCTGTCTGCCTTTCTTTCTTCCTCTCTGCCCATCCAATATTTGTGGACAGTTATTTATATTGCCAAATGAAATCAGAGATGATACAGCTATAAATGAGGAAATTAAATACCTTACCTCTTGGAGTTATAGCAATGAAAACCAAGCACAGGCATGTGGGAATTTCCATCATGGCTTCAGCAATTTCCAACCTTATGAGTGAACTTTCCCCAACTTGTTCTAGATTTTAGTCCTAGTGGTCAGTCATCCTGGAAGCGACCAAACCTAAATGCTCTTTCATGTAGCAGCAACTCTTCTCAGAGCAGCTTATACAGCTGAATAGAAATCATAGTCATGTCAGTATGTCTGAGCTGAGTGTCCAGTTATTCTTCCATTTGTCCATCATTAGAGTGGCTCTGGTTGTTTTTAGTATTTACAGCAGATTAAAGGACCACAGTCATGAAAAGTAAGATCACTGATGCAACTCTTAAAAGTCCTGTCTCATTTGTCCGGAGTCCTTCATCCAAGTGTAGCTCATCCTTCTCTTCCCCACCCTCTCTGCCTCACTTCTTATCTCTCCGCCTCCTCACATCATCTCCCTCTCTCTCTCTCTCTCTTACTCATAGAAAAACACACCTTTGTCCATCCCTTGCATTCTCTTTCCCGCCCAGGCTCATTTTTTTCTCTTCTTTGCTTTTGTCAATTAAAAACAACAAACTTTTTTAACAGCCACTGCATCCATGTGAGGGAGAAGAAAACCATACTGAGATTCTCTAATGAATATACAGTATATGGCATATATGAAAGCTGTGCAGTTTTTCTGTATGAGAGGTGTGTTACATTATATGTACAGCTCACTACCTGTCAAGGTCCAGTGTGGTAAAAATTGTGAGTCATACACATATGCACGCTGATTTCTCCTTTGCAGCCTCTCAGACTCTCAGAGCTTTTGTACGTCAGCAGAGTTCAGCACCAAGGCCGGCCATCACTTTTATTTAGTTTGTGTTTACTTTTATTACACTTTTTTTTTTTTACGTTTCCCCCGGTTATAGAGACAAGCCATGTTTTGATGACGCAGAGGAAGCCACCAACTGAAAAAGAAAACCGTGACTCCTCAGTCATGAAGACAGCTTTTGAGTGAATGTGTTTTTCTAACTACATGATTGAGAGAAACAAAGGAGTTCGGGTGGAAATTTTTATTTCTTTCGTAGGTGTTTTCGTCAGATCTGTGCACCCACAGAGAGGAGTGCACTCCACAGGCTAGTGAACACATTGATTACTTAATTAAAGATGGTCTTGTTTTGCTGGCGATGACTAACTCTGACCAAAGAAAATAAAAAAATTTTTTTACCACCGGTTTGGGGCCAACAAGCACAGTTATATTTGCTCCATCTGAGATGATTGCTGCTTATTCAGTTGGAGTCTTGCAGGAATTTGTAAGTGGGACAGCACAACAGCAGAGGGGGCTGGAGGAGAAATCTCATTCTCAGAGAAAGGGCAGGGTGCACAAATAGGCCAATATAGCCTGTTGGTTGACACATTAGTTATCTTCCTTCCACATGTAGGTGCACACATGTAAGCTCCCTCAGATGAGAAGAATCATCTGTGCTTCTGTGATTTCAAATGGAGAAGGAGGATACCATCAGCAGGAGCTCACTTTCTTCAGCAGCTGCCTTAATAATTCAACTTATCCTGATACTGGAAAACCTTTACTGATCCCAAAACAGATAAGTTTGACCTCTGTATGAGAGGATTGCAACTGTAACAAACTGGCTGACCTCTAGTGAAAAACCTGCTTAAAATAAGCCAAGATGCTACAGGTGCGCAGGGAAAAACAATTAAGTTTTCTTAAGTGCATATTCAAACTGGTAAATGTGTTGATATGTGTCACAACATTTTAAAACAGAAAAATGTCACGTTGATTGTATACAGAGCCACCAGAATGTATTTATTCATTTATTTTTTACATGTCCTTTCGTGCTGTATCAGGCATACCATATGGAGCAGAAGGTTGCCTACATTTGGCGGGGCAGTTTTGCTCTACGAAAGGATACCTCAAGACAGTATCCTTATGAGGATTAACTTTATTAAGTCCTTATTCAATCCGGCATCAAAGTATGCAGACCACATTGATGTTATAATAACCTGTGTTTGTATGACCTTCAACCCTTTTGAGTAATCGTGTGTTGGTGTGTGGGCATATGTGTAGAAATAAGTGTTTGTGATAAGTGTTTGGTGAGAATGGTAGAAGCCCTGCAATCCACAGCACCTAAGAGCAGCACAGGATAGGCACACCCAGCTCAGGAATCATGCCGCAGTCCCAGGTAGCCAGACATAAAGCATCACCCTTGGTCAGCCATACACCCAATACAGAAGTAGGTCACCAGCAGGGCAGAGGAACAGCAGCCCCCAGGTCAAAGAGGCACAGAGCGAGACACAGGGCACTGAGTCCCCTGACCCATCCACACCGCCACCCCCAGCCGCGCAGACGAGGCCCGATTGCTGGTCCCCCAATAGCCTAGGGCCCGCGCCAACCTGGCAGCAAGACCGCATGGAACCAGGCAGGGGAGTCTCCCTAGAGCCCCCAACACATCGGGCAGGTACCAACTCACCACAGCTGGCAGTACCAGAAGGGACCAAGTTAGGAGGGACATTGTACTTCACCTTGGGGGTCCAGTCCCTGAGAGGTCTAGATTGAGGGATACACTACATGGTGACATGGTGTCACTTTTTTCCTTAATTGAGCATCTTTGGAATAAGGTTACATGCCTCCAAGCATTCAAATATTCAATAGCTTAATTAATTAGGAAGATGGTCAAACTGCACTCAGTCTAAGAATTCAGCATATGGGTGTAAATCTTTATCAGTACTCACAGAGCATCTGCAGTGTGTACCAATCTATTAAGTAATGTTTGAAATGATGTCTTTGCGACATTTTAGTAGCTCTTATGTATATTATATAGCAGAAGCGTATAAACGTGGTTTATATGATATCACAGAATCATGGCACTGATTCCGCAGAATTTCACGACATGTCCAGAATGGCAAAAATGCACAGAAGGGGACGATGAAGCGTTATTTACCTAAAACTACCTATTTCTGTTTGCTACTGAAATGCAAGGCAGATAACTATGTCATCTGCTTTAAATTATGAAATATATTGTATGACCTAAGAAAACCCTGATAATCATTAGGCCAGCTAAATTTCCTGTTCTATGTAAGGGATTTGAGGCCATCCACATCAAACACTGGATGTCTATTGACATCTTCTTCATAAACATTATGACTTTGGCCAGTAATTGTACTGGTGCACCTCAGTAACCTGGAAGATCTTTAAGAAGTACATTTTTTCAGTAATTCAATTAAAAAATGAAACCCATATAGATTTATTACACTGTGATGTACAAGTGATATATTACAAGAGTTTATTTATGTTAGTTTCGATGATTATGGATTACAGCTCATGAAGACCCCAAATTCTGTTTCAAAGAAATTAAAATATTACACAAAACCAATAAAAATGTATTTTTATTACAAATATGTGGGTCTACTGAAAGTATCTTCATGTACTGTTCAATATATGCCATCAATACTTGGTTGGGGTTCCTTTTGCATGATTCACTGCATCAGTGCAGTGTGGCATGCAGATCAGTTCCTGCTAAAGTGTTAAGGAAGCCTCGGTTGCTTTAATAGTGGTCTTCATCTACATTTTTGGCTCTGGTGTCTCACCTTCCTCTTGACAATACTCCATAAATTCTCTATGTGGTTGAGGTCAGGTCAGTTTGCTGACCAATCCCTGGAAATACCATGGTTAGTAAAGCAGACACTGGTACCTTTGCCAGTTTTGATAAGTGCCAAGTCCTGCTGAAAAATTAATTCTGCATCTCCATGTAGCTTCATAACAGAAGGAAGCATGAAGTGCTGTAAAGTTTCCTGGAAGTCGGATGCTCTGAGTATGGATTCGATAAAAGACAGTAGACCAAATCACGCAGATGACCTGGCTCCTCAAATCACCAGTGACTGAAGCAAACCTCACACTGAACCTCAAGCAACTTGATAAGAAACATTTAATGTCGTCTGTGGTCCAGTAGTGGCTGACAACAATTAATTTTAGTTCATATCCTGGATACATCATTGTATATTGGCACTTGAAGCACTGACACCAGCTGCAGTTCACATATTGAAGTTTGGTGTTGTGAGACAAAATGTGAAAAAGTGCAAGAAATGTGAATACCTGTGCAAGGCTATGTATCGAAATGCATTTCAGTCCAGTTCATACTTGTTTAGGTTAGGTGGAAAACAAACTTTTTTAACCAAACATTTTAATCTAAAAGTGGCATTCAGTTGAGTTGAATAATATGCATTGCAATAAGCCTAGTAGGAGGTGAAATACAGACACAATCATACAGTCAGTAGTCACTGGGGGACTGAATCATATGTGAGCAAAGCAGCGTTTCTGAAAAGCTCCCAGGAGTGTGTGAAATATTTGTGTATTGATCGGTTTATAGTGTGATCCATCTGAAGCCAGCTATGGAGAGGAGAACTCCCGAAAAACAGCCCCAGGTTCTGGGTTCACCTGGTCAGCTTTCACTCAGCACCACGTTTTACCACAGCATCATGAATCACACAGTTTTCTCTGTTGCTCTAATACTGAAGTATACCCACACCAACACCTGTATTCATCCCATGCATACGTAAACACATTGCTCACCAGGGTTGCCAAGATCAGCTGTCAGTCACGGCAGCTGAAAACATCAGACCCACTGCACTTTTCCTGTGCTGTTTGCATGGAATTAAAGGAGCTTACACTCTGCCTTAAAGGGATATGAACAGAAGCTTTAAATATTAATGATACAGTTGTTATGGTTTTCTTACTGCCATAATTACTTTAAGACCAGCACTGGCTTTGATACAACAGGCATCCCTGAAGCAGGAAATGGATGCTGGAGCATTTCGCGCTGTCAGGAGTGGCAAATATTGCCGTTGTTGGAAGTCGACCATGAAGCCACCAGTGACTGTCCTGAGGCTGAGGTGAGCTGGCCTATAAACAGGTTTCAACAACATTGCACCTGCAGCAATTAAGGGGGGGAATTCCATCTGTTCACCAACTAAACATGCTTTCTAAAACAATGTGGTGGTTCTCAGAAGTGTGCACATCATTAGATTAATACTTTGTTAAAGTTTTGATTTAATATTATTCAGTATTCTTTGAAATGAGTCTATAATTATGCCACATCTTTATTTGGTAATATTTGCCAGTCTACCTTTTCTAAAGTTCCTTTTCTAAAGTTCACCATCTATCAGGTTCTAAGGATATTTCTTGACTCCATTAAATCCCCCTTCATCTTCAGCTTTTAAGCTACCTGAAAGGCTTGGGTGAAAACTAACTAGTCACCATCACTGAACATTCACCTTGACAAAATCTCCAGTTACATCTGAAAAAAGAAACCCCACAACATGATGTTGCCACCACCATGTCTCACTGGTGTTTCTTTAGTGATGAACAGGCCCGTTTCCGTACCAAAGATACCTAGAATTGTGGGAAGAAATTCCTGTTTGGTTCATTCAGACCATAACACATTGGCCCTGAAGGTTTTGGGAGATTTTTACTAGGCCTGTGTGGCTTCTATATTGCAGCCCTACTTCATAATCCAGGCATTTGGAGAATACACTTGGGTGCTGTCACATGTAGAGCCGAACTGCTGGAAATTCCTGCAACTTCCTCAGTGCTGCTGTTGGCCTCTTGGCAGCTTTCCTGACTATTTTCTGTATCCTCTTTTCATCATTTTGGAGTAAGATTCAGAATTTGCCATGTCCCTGTTGTAGCCTTTCTCACCAATTATTGGCAGCACTCTGCTATGGTGCATATATAATGCAGTGGATTTTTTGTATTCTTCTCCTGACTGATACAGTTGAAAATAAAATCTTATTGATTCATTGTTCTCTGCAAACAATAAATTTACTTAAATGATGCAAATGACAAGAAAATCCTGATAAGTAAGCTGAAATTTATTTCTGGTTCTTCAGATACTCTATGATTGATGAGAGATGTGAAGTGTGAATAACACTAAAGGCTGAAACTGACTCAAAATGTGCTTTAGCAACTATTATTTCATTTTCATTGTCCAGGTTCACACTAAATGTGATTTTTTCATGAATGTGGCATATCCAACCTTGTGCCAACAAGGTAATTGTTAAAGAGCTATTAGCTGAATAGTTGCTATACAGTAGATGATCAGTTGAAGGAGGATGCCTTTCTCATCATGGATGATTTTTTTTTCTTGTTTCTCCAGGCCACTGTTTTCCTGCTCTGCTTGTTCAATGTTCAGATTTTTATACAGTCATGTTCAATAAATTAGAAGATGCATTCCGATGAGGCTTGTTTGTAAGATTAAAAGTATATTTGGAAAAGAACAACTTTCAAGCAGGTATTAAACATTCATTCAGCCCACATTTCTGTATGTCAGTCAATCATTTTCTACCGCTTCTTCCATAGTGGATCTCGGGGAAGCTGGTGCCTATCTCCACCAGTCTATGGGTCTGGACAGGTCGCCAGTCCATTGCAGGGCAACACAGACACTAACAGGACAAACAATAACGCACATTCACGCCTAAGGGCAATGTAGAGAGACCAATTAACCGTCATGTTAAACAGTCATGTTTTTGGACTGTGGGAGGAAGTCAAAGTACCTGGAGAGAACCCACGGATGCATGGTGAGAACATGCAAACTCCAAGCAGAAAGCCCTCGGCCAGGAGTCGAACCCAGGACCTTCTTGCTGCAAGGCAACAGTGCTTCCAACTGCGCCACCGTGCAGCCCACTTCTTTATTAAAAATGTTTTTGTGAATGCATGAATTGGTGATACCAAAGTATCTCAATTGAATTTGAGTCCAGAGTTTGACTAGGCCACTTTTTTAACCATCAGATTTGGAATTGCTAGTAATTATTTGCATCTTTGTGATGCTACTTTACACAAGTAAGCTTGAGCATACTTTTTCACATAGAGTAAGGTTGGTTTGAATAGCTGTTTATATTAAATAAATAATGATGACATGAAACATCTGTAAGGACTCAAAACGTTTTCAAAGCACTTAACAGTAACTGCTGGGCAAACATTATATTGATGTTGTGCTGTGTTTTTACTTCTATCATTGTCTGTTGTCCAGGGTTGAGGTGGAGCATGAGATGACCCATGCAGTGGGTGATATGACATTGTGTCGAGCTGCCAAAGGGGAGAGATCATGATAACGAAACATATTATATCAAGTAAAATTTGTTCAGATAGATTCTTTTTATGCATGGAAATTGTGATAAAATTGCAAATATATGATTTTACTAGTAAGAAAATAACTAACAAACTAACAATATAAATAAAAGTGATATGTTATTTTTTTCATATCCTCCACCCCTACGACCTATTGTAAGGTGAGGTGCAGTACTAGAAAATGTTTCTTTAAGTTGTTAAAAAGAAATGTTGGATACAGAGAAATGCTTGGACTGCAACAATGGGCTGGCCATAGGCGTCTATGTACAGTAAGCAACAGTCCAATGAGAATGGCTGCAATGTGAAAGCTTATAGAATAGTTCTCACATGAATCATCATAACATTTGTGAGGTTTGAGTTGTTTTAAGAAAGAAAACCGTGTTTAAAACCGTTCTATAGAAGTCCACTTAAAAAAATCAAAGCTTTCCCTTTAATATAATTGATAATATAATTAACTTAATATAATATGTTAAGAAGCTAGCAAGCATTCACAAGATTTAAAAACAATGGTAATTTAATATAAGCTTAAAGTAAGCTAGTGATAAAAGAAGTTAAACTGCTTTAAAAATGGCTGCCTTTAAACGTTGTACATGACTTTAATTGGTTTTGCTGTGATTAACCCTTACCCATATAAGGCTGAGTAAACTCCACAGTCACTCGAGGTTTAAACTAATACAGCCGCACACATTGGACGCTGTGGTGTTTAATCAGTTAAACGGTCTTTATCACCTAAACTGCACAAAGAGACACGTCGTAAGTGAAAACAAAGCGGCCATTTAAATGTACAGGTTGACATCAATATTCTGCACATAGTTATGTTTTATTGTGGCCCAGTGGGAGGAAGAATGACCCTGTCAGAAATGCAATATCGTTCTTCCTGACTTACATCTGCATCACAGTGAGTATGTAAACACTAGGGACACAGCATAATTACAAGTGGGAAATAGGAAGCAGCAGTAAGTGTGCTACTATTGTTCTTCCCAAAGCAGGCAGGTTCATCTACCTCTGTAGAAGAACCCCAATGCTGATTAGATTTGAACTCTTTAATCACTTTAGTCCAAATAACAGCTTAACATACAAACTGTGATTGTGTCCTGCGTCTCTGCAACAATAAAATGACATGACATCATAGATATGAGCTTAATTATGATAAAACATAATAATCTGCTGTTTCTGTACAAAGTGATCAAGTATTTATGTTTATAGGTTTTCCATTATTACCCCCTCAAAAAGAGAGTAAAACAGGAACTCTCCTGTATGTGTCTTTTCCACACATTTACACCAACAAAAGGTTTACATGTTGATGAATCATGGAAAGTGTTGATTTATGAAAATTTTTAACAGGAATAAATGGTGCAAAGTGGGTTTTTATCTGATCATTTTCAGGTGGTAAATAACTGTTTCATGCAGGTGCAGTCTGTATTTTCAATTTGCCATGATGCTTTTATAAAGATCAAAAGCTCAACCAATTTTAAGAGCCATTAGTGAGAAAAAGGTCCACTACAAAAATCTGTAAAAAAGAGGTTCTAATGTATTGTTCAAGCCCCCTTCACCTCCACGTTGATTCAAAGTACAAACTGTACCCATGTTCCTCTTTTCTTACACTCATTTTCTATCATATATATGATTCATATGAGAGATATGCATTCCTATTTGGCTTGTTGGGCTCTTATTTCTCTCTTGTTACACAAACCAACTTAAACTACCTTCCAGTTCTGTTCATATAAGGAATCATAAATATTTATTTTATGTATCACCTCTGTGGTATAACTGGAAAATGTGAAATGTCTGGGGGATGTGTTTGGAGAATATTGTTGTATGTGGGGGAGTATGGTGTGAAGTCTCAACAGTGTTTCAGGAAGATCAGTTGAAAAACATCTAAGGAGGCTCCGCAGGGAATCAACACATGGAAGCAAAGTTACTTTTTCTGATATAAATCTATCCAAGCCTGTTATTCATGCTATAGCTATAAGATATACCATAGGCGTACTATGCATAAAACGCAAATTTTAAAGGGGAATTCAAGAAGTACTAACAATTGCTTAACTGTTCACTGATTTTTCACATATACTGTTTGCTTAATTTCTGCACCAGATTCATATAGCAGATTTCACCTAATCCATGTAGACACAAACCCTCCCATCATGTCCAGCAGATGGTAGCTAATTGCACCTGGTTTTACACAGTGATCACAGTGGTCCTCTCCTCAGCCACAAACATAGCAGATGTAAAAGTGTTTAAAGAGATAGGGGAAAATATTTAATCGTTACCCGACAAAGCATCTCTGAAAACGTGCTGTTTACTAATTAGTGATATATATTTTTTAAAAAACAGAAACACATGCTTTTTATATACTTGATTAAATCTTATTTGAACTTAAATGACTTCATGCTTTTAGTCATGGAGCGCTGGCTGTGTGTTTGTTAGGTACCTGTTTTGACTTCTGTTCCTGAACCTTAGCATGTGAAGATCCACAGCTATATAGTTTATACTCTACACTCGCTATAAAAGCAACATCAGGATAAAAAATAAACATTGAAGACAATTTACTTAACATGAAACAATCCTTCTAAAAATAATCAAACCCATCCAGAACAGCAGTATTTTTCCCAGCTTTCAGCAGGAATTTTAGTTTCTCATACAATCTAAGTGATACAAATAGCACAGGTCTTTGAGAATCCAACGTAATTTGCTATGGCTGTAGTTAACATAAATATGGGCAAATTCTCCACTAAATCCATGTAGATCGCCTTTAAGCAGAGAGACAATATTTGTTGAGGGCTGTTTTAGGAATATATATTTGTTTACATGTAGTTGAGAATCAGAAGGATTCACAATCTTTTTTACATATTTAGCCTGCAAATAGCTGAATGTATGAATTTGCTCTTTTCCCTATTGTGACTTTATTTATTGAGATTTTGAATATTCCCATTACAATAACATATATCTAGAATTTTTAACATAAAACAGTGATACTTTATTAATATAACATTTCTTAAATTTATTATGTTGACACTGTTCTCTAAGAAACATGTAAGCACAAACTGTTGCAATTAGGAAGAAATTCTCCCAGCCAAGCAGTCAGTGTAGTGCTGCGGTATCTAAATTGATTAAAATGCATTAGCCTTGAATGGAAATGTTGGAATTTGTAATTTCTTGCTTTATATACCTGAAAATATTTGAGCTAATAGTCTTTATGCTGTGCATAGTTAAAATATTAGTGAAGAACAACATAATCACATCTCAGGATTCACTCTTTACTCGTAATTATTAGAAAGCATATAGGATAATGATAATGAGATTTTAAAAAGTTCAAACTATTATGATATTAGTAAGTCAAATGTCAACTCCATCCATCCATCCATCCATCCATCCATCCATCCATCCATCCATCCATCCATCCATCCATCCACCCATCCATCCATCCATCCATCCATCCATCCATCCATCCATCCATTCATCCATTCATCCATTCATCCATCCATCCAGACATGAGGAGGGCAGAACATGTAACCAAGACAAAAAAACCAGCATGAATAGACACGGCATGGTAAACAGGCTTAGACAGACTTAGCATGGGTGACAGTATAATAGTCCAGGGGCGAACAAACAGAACTGAAGAGCATATATAGACCAGAGCATAGGTGAAAGCAGTGAAACTGATCACATTGAGCAGATGAACCGAATGAAGCTTATTGCAAGCACGGAGTGGTAACTAAAACTTGATCGGTCTAAGCAAAGAAACTATGACAATAAAACCAAAGGATAAATTTTTAAGTAACAGAACTAGAACCTACCGAACAGATCAGAACCAGAAACTAAACTTAAAGAAATTAACTAAAGCACCACATGGAAACATAAGCAATCATGAACAAGGTCTAAAACAAAACTCAAACACCTCTAAACCATGAAAATCCAC
The DNA here is from genome assembly GCA_036173005.1 of Crenichthys baileyi. Taxonomy (NCBI): domain Eukaryota; kingdom Metazoa; phylum Chordata; class Actinopteri; order Cyprinodontiformes; family Goodeidae; genus Crenichthys; species Crenichthys baileyi. The sequence continues at coordinate 514,704 of JAHHUM010001185.1, read as the reverse complement.
CTAACCATCCATCCATCCATCCATCCATCTGCTATATGTGTTTATTCCTTGCAGGGTTTTAATGGGGTTAGAGTCTTTCTCCAACAGTCAATGGGGAAACAGTGGGAACATGCTGGTCAAATCAGAGGCCCATTCCAAAGAGGCATACAGGATTGACCAACTGCTGACAAATAACCGATATTATGTTTGCTGATAGCCATTATAATCATTGCTGTCCATCCAATTGATTATTTGGATGACACTCTGAATATTATTCATCCAGCTACAGTCACACTGAATCAACCTTGCTTTTATCACCCTCTCCGACTGCTTGCCACATTCTCAGTCATCATTACTGTTGAGCATAAATTAGTGCTTGAGGAAGATGGCTGCAAATAACTGTTCTTCGTAGGGGAGATGGAGATGAATTAAGGAAACGTCTCTTAAATGTCAAGAGAGTTAGAGGAAATCTCCAATGCATGTTGGGGGTAATTTATCTTGGTCCCAAGCGACCTACATCGTGACACCAGGATCTTGAGCATCCTTACAAGCCTCAAGCTTGTAGAAAGAGGTTTGCTCGTTCATCACCAGCCAACATGACAGCTTGACACAATGTGGCTGGGGGATTTTCATGACTGTTAGCCTCTGGCCCCTATTTAATGTCCAGCAGAGTTTTCCAGAGGACATACATGTTTCTTTGCTTTGTATTTTTCATAATGCGATCTCTCAATGACATTTTTATGTCAGGTAACATTTCATGTTGACATCCTTTCAGCTCTGCCTTCTTTATTAGCAAAGCTGATCTAAAGCCAGAACTGTGACCATGCTTTTATGAACCTCTTGTCAGATGAAATTGTTAAAATATTGTTATTGATATTAATATGGCTCAGACAACTTTAAAAGATTGCAGTTGCATATTTATGCAAAGATGCAGACATGAAAAACTAAGTACACCACATGAATCAACTAGTAAAGTGTTAATACTTGTACTCAATAAGTTAATAGAATTACTTTCAGCAGGAACTTAAGTAGTTGCTCTCTGCATGACTTTATTCATTTCTTTAACTATTCTATTAGAATTGTCAATTCTTACAACATTGCTTAATTTCTTCAGTGTTTGTAGACATTAATTTCTCCACAGTCTCTTAAAGCCGCAGTATTTCAAGCAAGTTGAGGGCTAGACTTTCTCTGGGCCATTGCAAACCTTTGATTCATCTCTTCTTCAGCCATTATGTTGTAAATTTGCTGCTGTGTTTAGAATCATTTTAATGCTGATGACCCTATTTCGGGCAAACTCCAGCTGCTGGGCAGATGGCCTCACATTTTTCTCTAGAATACTTTAGATTAAAACAAGCTAAAAGCATCACACTACCACCACTGTCTTTGAAAGCTGCTGTGAGGTGTTTGGTTTTGTGCTACATCCTATGTTTGTTTGTTTTTTTTATGTGCTCTGACCTCAGGGGAAAATTCCTGGGATGTCCAGTCCTGTGTCGATTGGCAGCTGTCTTAAAGTTTGTACACTTATCATATTCTTTTTCACTGTAGAAAGAGGGGCTAAGGTCAATGCCTTTCCACCTTGGCACTTTTGTGCTCCAGACCAGCAAAGTGCTTAAACTTCTGCTTCTATAGATGTGTCCACCAACACCTGATCAACAAATTATAGCTGCTACATTCCCTCCTAAGTCCTATATTAGCAGGTGTACTTAATTTTTTTACATGATTGTATTGGCAGCCTTTAGAAATGTTTAGTCCTAGGACTATGAATGTGCACATTGTTTGACATGAGAAGGAATTTAAGGGTTTGATTCAGTTTATTTATATAGCGCCAATTCACAACACATGTTGTCTCAAGGCACTTCACAAAGTCAGGAACATACAGTACATTCCAAGTAATCCTAACCTTGAACAGTGCAGTCAGATTCAGTTATTTATTCAAATTGGATAAAAAAAATTTCTATCTAAGGAAACCCAGCAGATTGTATCGAGTCAGAGACTTGTAGCATTCACTCCTCCTGGATGAGCATGTAGCAACAGTGGACAGTCACTGGCGTTGACTTTGCAGCAATCCCTCATACTGAGCATGCATGTAGCGACAGTGGAGAGGAAAAACTCCCTTTTAACAGGAAGAAACCTCTAGCAGAACCAGGCTCAGTGTGAGCGTCCATAAGCCACGACCGACTGGGAGTTAGAGAGAACAGAGCAAAGGCACAAAGAGAACAAAGAAGCACTGATCCAGAAGTACTTTCTATGGGAAGGAAAAGTAAATGTTAATGGCTGTAGCTCCTTTAGTCGTTTCATCTAGAAAGAAGGAACAGATAAACTCTGAGCCAGTTTTCAAGATTAGAGTCTGAAAGAGAGCACATATAATTAGTAACAGTAAAAGCTCAGTCAATTGCTGTGTCTAGGAGAGAGAAAGGGTTAAACACTGAAAGACAGGGCCAAGTGTATCATCAGTAGAAGGTGAGCATTAAGTTGTTACCAGCAGAAGCTCGGACGATGCCCCCCTCCAGGACGGTGTTGGAACCCTAAGCCATTGATTTCAACATTAAAACTCCGGTACAAACTTTTCTGGAGTTTCAAAATAAATTGCATTTAACAGACTTTCAGCACAACTTCAGAAGGGGAAAAGGGGGGTAACAGAAGACTTCCCATGATGCCACTGGCTGTATAAAAGCACCCCCTCTCCCACAAACCGACCTCTCCGGAGCGGAAAAATTTCTGGGTTTCAAAGAGGGATCTTGGGAGAACATCAACAAGGGGTTAGAAACAGAGGGGAAACCAGGAACCCCCACTGATAATATATGAGAATACTACAATGGAATGCTAGAAATCTGATAGCTAACGGACAGGAACTGAAAGAGCATATTGATGGAGTAGAAGAGAAACCAGAGGTGATTTGTTTACAGGAGACATGGTTAAAACCATCATTAGATTTTGTTATTAAAGGGTATGGTAGTATAAGAAGGGATCGACCAGAAGGAAATGGAGGAGGGTGTGCGATATTTATAAAGGAAGGAGTTCAATATCAAATATTAAGAAAAGGTAAAGATTTAGAGTATATAGTTGTTGAAATTTGGGAAAAAAGAAGGAAAATGTAAGATAATAAATTTTTATAATCCATGTAAAACATTATCAATGGAATTGATGGAAGAGATGTTAGAATATCTGGAGGAGAAAGTAATATGGTGCGGGGACTTTAATGCTAATAGCACAATATGGGGAAAATGTAATGATAAAAACGGACAAGTTATAGAAGAAGTAATAGAAACTAAAAATTTAGTATGTCTTAATGATGGGTGGGGTACAAGAATTAATGTAAGAACAAGAACAGAGTCAGCAATTGATTTAACTTTGGTATCAAATTCGTTAGCTGGTAAATGTGAGTGGGATATTGATAAAAATACAACAATAGGTAGTGATCATTATCCCATTAAGATCAAAACAGGACTAACATTAAACATTAAGAATGTAAAAATAAATAAATGGAATTTTAATAAGGCAGATTGGATAAAATTTCAATATCTCAGTGAAAAGAATCTAGGAAAAATAGATATGACAATGGATGTAAATAATATAAATGAATGTGTTTGTAAGATAATTATAGAAGCTGCAGAAAATTCAATTAAAAAAGGAGAAAAGACGGTGTGATAAGAAAATGGTACCATGGTGGACCAGTGAATGTAGAGAAGTAATTAAAATTAAGAAAAAAAGCATTTAAAGCACTTAAAGGAAAATCCAGTATTTCAGAACCTCATTGAATATAAGAGAAAACAAGCAATGGTAAGGAAAATTATTAGGAATGCAAAAAAGAGAATATTGGAGGAATTTTTGCAGTACGGTAGGTAGAGAAACAAAAATTGATAAGATATGGAAAACAATTAAAAGAATGAATGGTATTAAGAAAGAAATGGATATCCAATATTAGAAGTAGAAAAATACAACTATAATAAAAGATGAAGAAAAAGTGAAATACTAGCTAAAACATTCAATAAAATTTCATAGTTCAAGTAACATTAGTGATGAGGGAAGGAAAGGGAGGAAGCCACAAAACTGAAATACAAATATTTACTACAGAACACTGAGAAACAAATAACTTAATGAATGAAACCATTTACAAAAGCAGAAACGAACTCTGTGCTTAGAAAAATTAAGAATACGGCACCTGGTAAAGATCAGATTTGTTACACAATGATAACAACATCTCAGTGAATCATCCAAAGACGTCATATTAGAGCTTTATAAAAAGTCTGGGAGGAGGGGAGCTGCCTCAGAGCTGGAAGGAGTCAATCATTGTACCAATAACTAAACCAGGAGAAGACAACACAAAACCAGAAAATTAGACCTATGCTTTAACATCAAATGTATGCAAAATAATGGAAAAAATGATTAATAAAAAGATTAAAATATTATTTGAATAAGAACGGGTTACATTACTAAAGTGCAAAGTGGTTTTAGAAAAGGGAGAAATACTAATGACCCAACATTATGTTTGGGAACATGAAATCAGAAGAGCGCAAGTTAATAAGAAAGTGTTAGTAGCTTTTATTTTTTGACATAGAGAAAGCTTATGACATGATGTGGGTGGAAGGATTACTGATTAAATTAAATAAAATGAAAATCAATAGGAAAATGTCTAACTGGATTCAAAATTTTTTTAAAAAATAGACTCTTCAAGTTAAAATAGATCAAAAAAATATCAACAAAAATATGCTGTAGACACTGGTACGCCAATAGGTAGTATTAAAAAGTCCAATAATGTTCACTATAATGATAAACGATGTATTTACAAAAAAACTGGAAAAAAAATGGGATGTTCACTTTTTGAAGATGATGGAGCCATATGGAAAAGGGGAAAAATGTAAAGATAACTGAAAAGAAAATACAGGCGGAGATAAAAAAGGATAGAGGAGTGGGGCTTTTCAATGGGGATTTAAGTTCTCAGTCGAGAAAACAAATGTTATGGTATTTACACGAAAAAAAAAACAAGAGAGGAACTAAAATTAAAAACTATATAATCAAGAGTTAGAAAAGTTAAATGTATAAAATTTTTAGGAGTATGGTTTGATGAGAAAATCCTATGGAATATACATATCAGAAAATAATAGATAAATGTAAGAAAGTATTAAAAATTATGCTGGCAGTGACTGGGAGCAGATAGGGAAGTGTTAAAACAATTTACACAGGATGATCAGATCACATATAGATTATGGAAGTATTATATATGGTTCAGCAGCAAAGACACACCTGGAAAAATTAGACATTATTCAACATCAAGCATTAAGACTTTGTACAGGAGCTTTCAAAACAACCCAACAGCAGCACTCGAAGTAGAAATGGGAGAAATGCCGTTAGATTTGAGGAGAACACAATTAACAATAAATTACGGATAAATTACAAGGCAAAAACCCGGGTCATCCAACACGAGAGCATCCTTGAAAACCATCCTGGAAAAAATTTAAAAAAGAGACAAGAAGTTTTGGATGGATCATTTAAAAAAATAACAGAAAAGTTTCATATACAAAATACAGTTATAAGTCTGATATTGCCAGTAGCTGTTGTGCCACCCTGGATCTTACCAGAAGCACAGGTAGATATGTCATTAATGGAAAAAAGAAAACAACATGTTTATTAGAGTTAAATATAGTACAGGAATATGTTAATAATTATTATCAATACCTTCAGATTTATACAGATGCATTGAAAATAAATGATAAAATAGGAATAGCATTCATAGTACCGGAATTTCAAATAAGAGTAGGAAAACGAATCACAAATGGTTTATCAGTATACAAAGGAGAAATGTTAGCAATACTTTTAGCAGTACAGTGGGGGAAGACATAAAACCTTTAAAAACAATAATTTGTTCAGATTCAAGTACAGTACTATTGAGTTTAAAACATAACCATTCAGACAGCAGACCAGACATTTTATAGAAATACAGCATTCTTTATTCAGACTACAAATGATGGGTTTATCAATAGTATTTTTATGGGTTTCAGCACATATTGGGGTTAAAGGAAATGAGATGGCAGATAAGATGGCTAAGAAGGCAACACAAAATCATATCAATTTTACAGTACCTTTAAGTAAATCAGAAGCAAAAAGCATCATCAAACAAAAATTGAAGGAAGAATGGCAGAAAAGGTGGGATTGAGAAAGAAAAGGAAGATGGATTTATAGAATCAAAAAAGGAGTCGGTGAAAAAAGAACTGGAAGAAGGAACAGAAAGGAGGAAAGGGTAATAACAAGAATAAGATTAGGACATACAGGACTTAATTATACACTTTTTAAAATGCATAAACATAGTACAGGACAATGTGACCACTGTGGGATGGATGAAACAATTGAACATGTTTTTATAGAGTGTCAGAAATATGAGCTGGAAAGAAGAGGTATGAAGAGAGAATTTGAAAGGATTAAAGAAAAGTTTAGTATAATAGATTCATTACAAAAGACAATAGGGAGCAAACATATACAAATTATTTTAAGATTTCTAAAAAGAACAAAATTATATAATAGAATTTAAGTATATAGGTAAAAATTAATCCATGATGAACCACACTCCATACCAGTGGTGGCGGTAATGCACACCTACAGTTTCTTGCCAACCGCCATTAAACACCAGACGAAGAAGAAGAAGAAGAAGAAGAAGAAGAAGAAGCCGACCTCTCCAAGCCGGTTGACCATCGGACAAGGAGTAGACATAGCGCGCTGAAGTCTGTTTGCTGGCAAAAAGACTTAACTCTTCAAACTGGATCCAAGAGTCTCATATGATCACCGATCATATGCAAAAGTTGAGTATTGAATGAATTGCTGTTTGTGTATCCGGTATTCATTCACGAACGGGGAATTAAGGCACCGGCATTGTTGACTTTCTCTCCGAGCTCTGCAGACACACACGGTGTTCGAGAAAAGTCCCCAGCAGAGACGCGGTCTCTACAACCCAAGTGAAGCGGTTTTCCTTGCCTGAGAGAAGGACGACGAGTAGCCGCATCACCGGTAACGTGCAGTTTTGTCCGGCCGACAGAATGGCTCCCACCCACAGCTTCGTTAGGTTAGCCGAACCGCTTGTACTGTGGACGTTTCTTCAAACTTCGCCGCCCCGGACATCTTTTCCTCAACATGGTCAGAGGTTAGGTTTGGGCAGAATAACAGTTAGGATGAAATGATCTAAACGTTTTTCATTTTATGAAGTTTGGTTTTGTTTGTGTTAAACTGCTATCTTAGTGCTAGCAGGCTATCTGCACACGTGATCAGCTTTGTGTTCTGTGTTTGTGTTTTTAAAGTTAAGACAAACTTTATTTAAAGGGTGATTTTAAACACAGAGTTATGCATTTTAACCCTTTTATTGACGGAATTTTAAGTGTGTGTGTTTTGATTCTGGATGCTAAGCTATCAGCCTCCTTTGTTAGCTTAACTGCTAACAGCCTAGGCCACGTGCTTTCTGCTGAAGAGTATTTACCCAGAACGGTTTAGTTTTCAATCCAGTAAATGTCTCTAACATCATTTTACTACATTTGATAACTAAGTAAACACCATTAAGCCCCATTTCTCCAGAAAGATTTGGCTCTTTTCAAAGATATTTCCTTAAATAATTTACCGTTACCTTTAATAATATTTCTTTAAATATTATTTCAATAAATAAAGGCAGCTAATGAGACACAGTTGAGAATTAGTCATCCAGAAGGTTGTTTTTATTCAGCAGATCATTCTTTAAAACATTATTTTATTAAAATAATATTTTATATGATCTTGCATTGTGAATGGTTGTCGAAAGGTATGCTGATTATTGCCTAAATTGGTTCCAAGACTAACTTAACTTCATTTCCAGATTCTTCAAGATAATCCTTGGTTCTCAAACATAAACATTGTATGGTAATGTTGCATCACTCTTTTGGTCATGATTTTCAATCGTCTTTAATCAACTTGTTTATATTGTACATAGCCCATTAGTCTTCGTCATTCTTTAATTCTTCTTGGTAGTTTAGTTGGATTGTTTTAGCATTGTAAAGAGTTTGTTGATTGAAATATGTTTGACTTTGAGTTGACTTATTTTTGTTAATAAATTCTTGTATTTTAAGAAATTGTGTGAATTCATTCCATGTGTGTGCAGAGTTTTTGCTGTTCAATAATGTCAGAGCTCGTCTCACACCTTTCTAGTTTGTCCTAATACCATCGCCTTACTGGGCTGGTATTCACAGGACAAGCCTTAACAGACCGAAATATTATTTGATAAAATATTAAAATATTAATATTAAATATTAAATGCTAAGTGTCCCACCAGAGACAAAAACACACTGGACCACTGTTACACAGCTATAAAGGACTCATACCATGCTGTTACCAGGGCTGCTCTGGGACTTTCGGACCATTGTCTTATCCACCTCATCCCAACCTACAGGCAGAGACTAAGCGCTTCCAAACCCGTGGTTCACACTGTTAAAAAGTGGACTGAGGAATCGAAGCAGATGCTACAGGCCTGCTTTGAATGCACAGACTGGACTGTTTTTGAAACCTCAGCCACTGATTTAACGAACTAACTGATGTGGTGACATCATACATCAGTTTCTGTGAGAACATCTGTGTGCAGACCAATACCTTCTGCACCTCGGGAACAACAAGCCATGGTTCACTCCACACCTCAGGAATCTGCGCAGGGACAAGGAAGAAGCTCACAGCAGTGGAGATTGGGCGCGGTACAGGCAGGCCAGGAACAGACTAACAAAGAAGATCAAAGCAGCCAAGAGAAGCTACAGTGAGAAGCTGAAAAACAGCCTTTCTACTGGTGACACTTCGGCTGTATGGACTGGTCTGAGAAACCTGACTGCCTACAGAAGCCCCACCACCCTTCCTGAACAAAGTCCTCGCCTGGCCAACCGTCTGAATGGCTTCTACTGCTGACATGCCAAGAAGCTATTCACACCTCAAACCAACTCCTCCACATCCCATTAAGGAACAGGTTCGACCAGTAAAGCAACCAACCCCCTACCTTCAGATCCTCTGCCTGCACTAAAGATCTCTGAGGAAGATGTAAATGGGCTCTTTCAGCGCATGAAAACAAAGAAAGCTGGAGGACCTGATAACGTCTCCCCATCATGCCTGAAAGCCTGTGCAAATCAACTCGCTCCAATCTTCACCCGGATCTTCAACAAGTCACTGGAGAAGTGTGAGGTCCCCTCCTGCTTCAAACGATCCACCATCATCCTAGGATTAAATGACTACAGGCCTGTAGCCCTGACGTCTGTGGTCATGAAATCCTTTGAGTGGCTGGTGTTGAAACACTTGAAAGATGTCACAGGCCCTCTACTGGACGCCCTGCAGTTTGCTTACCGAGCAAACAGGTCGGCAGATGATGCTGTTAACTTGGGTCTACACTTCATCCTGCAACACCTCGACCGCCCAGGGACCTACGCCAGGATCCTGTTTGTAGACTTCAGCTCGGCCTTCGACACTATCATACCAGACATCCTCCACCAGAAGCTCACCCAGCTCAACGTCCCAGCCTCCACCTGTCAGTGGATCAACAGCTTCCTGACGGACCGACAGCAGCAGGTGAGACTGGGGAGCATCTTCTCCCGAACCAGATCAATAAGTACTGGTGCCCCCCAGGGGTGTGTTCTATCCCCACTCCTCTTCTCCCTGTACACAAATGACTGCACCTCACCGGACTTGTCCGTGAAACTCCTTAAGTTTGCAGATGACACCACTCTCATTGGACTGATCCAGGATGGTGATGAGTCTGCATACAGACAGGAGGTGGATCGGCTGGTCCACTGGTGTAGTCAGAACTGCCTGGAACTAAACCCACTCAAGACTGTGGAGATGGTGGTGGACTTTCGGAAAACACCACCTCCATACACCCCCCTCACCATCCTCAGCAACACCGTGTCGGCTGTGGATCACTTCAGGTTCTTAGGAACCACCATCTCTGAGGACCTGAGATGGTCTTCACACATAGACACTGTTCGAAAGAAGGCCCAGCAGAGACTGTACTTCCTGAGGCAACTTAAGAAGTACAACCTTCCACAGGAGCTGCTGGTCATCTTCTACACTGCCAACATTCAGTCTGTCCTGTCTTCATCCATCTCAGTGTGGTTTGGTTCATCCACAAAACAAGACAGGTCCAGACTGCAACGAATAATCAGGACTGCAGAGAGAATCATCAGGGCTGACCTTCCCTCCATCCAGGACTTATACAGGTCAAGGGTCAGGAAAAGAGCTGCTAAAATCTCTGCAGATCCCACACACCCTCCACATAAACTGTTTAGAGTTCTGGCTTCAGGCCGACGCTACAGAGCGCTGTTCACTAAAACCAGCCGCCACAGAGACAGTTTCTTCCCCCAGGCTGTTTCTCTGTTGAACATTCAATAGAGTACAAAACAACAGCAGACAGATGTTGCAAATGCACCTTTTTATTTTTATTTATATATGTGTATATTTGTACATTGTAAATATGTGTATTCTGTAGTGCAAAAACAAAAACCAAAGACCAAAGTGTACCGGAGTCAAATTCCTTGTTTGTATGTACAAACTTGGCAATAAAGCTGATCTAAATAATATTGTCAGATTAATAATCACAACAGTGGTGTCACAGGTAGACACAGAGTCAGGCCAGGTGTAGCTTCTAGGAAGAGAAAAGAGATAGAATAAAGTTAAAAGCAGAAATAACAGCAAATAATGCAAAATTGGAGAGTAGTGTGAGAATGTAGCGAAGAGGGTGAAAGTGGTCATTATGTCCTCCAGCAGCCTAAGACTATAGCAGCATAACTACAGAGATAGCTCAGGATAACCTAAGCCACTCTAACTATAAGCTTTATCAAAAAGAAATGTTTTAAGCCTAGCCTTAAAAGTAGACAGGGTGTCTGCCTCAATGGACCAAAACTAGGAGCTGGTTCCACAGGAGATGATCTAAAGGATCTGCCTCCCATTCTACTTCTAGAGACTCTAGGAACCACCAGTAAACCTGCAGTCTGAGAACAAAGTGCTCTGTTAGGAACGTATGGAACAATCAGATCTCTGATGTATGATGGAGCTAAATCATTCAGGGCTTTATATGTGAGGAGGAGAATTTTAAATTCTATTCTGGATTTAACAGAGAGCCAATGAAGGGAAGCTAAAATAGGAGAAATATGATCTCTCTAATTTTCATCAGAACTCTTGCTGCAGCATTTTGAATCAGTTGAAGGCTTTTAACTGCATTTTGTGGACATCCTGATAGTAAAGAATTACAATAGTCCAGCCTTGAAGTAACAAATGCATGGACTAGTTTTTCAGCGTCACTCCTGGATAGGATATTTCTAATTTCGGCAACGTTCCGGAGGTGAAAGAAGGAGCTGGTCAACTTTGATCAACTTGTCTTCCATTTACATGCATTAATCGATACTCACTGCATTAGCAGTCTCACAGCTTAGCTTGAATCTAAAGGTACATCAGCTGTTCTGTGTTCAGGGACACTACTGGTTTTTGTTTTTCTCACTTATTTTGTCTATGGACCTGCAGATTCCAACATACAAGAAAACAGTTTCAGATCATGTCAAGAAAGAGTCACAGAATAATTGTTTCCTTGTTGAAAAAGTATCTATCAGGTTGTTGGGCTGTGTGACAGGAAAGTTACACAAATGTCTCTCTGACCGAGACCTAAATTCATTCAGTTTGACCAGCATTTTCAAAAAAACCCATTAGAATAACAAGGACCTTGTGTGTCATCCACTACATTTTGCATTTTTTCTTAGCTCCCTGCAGCCTGGTGTCTAGAGACAGTGTGCTATTCAATGCCAAGATATATGATATATAATAAGAACATTGCTATGCAAGTACCTATCCTGTTTCTTTTCTGCTTCAGGATGACACACTGCTCTTTATTTTGAATTTAACCCACACCATTTTTTAAGCTGTTGTGTTCTAGTATATCACTCGCAATGATGGAAATATCTACAAATGAGACAAAGTGTGGCCAAAGTCAGGTGGTATTCATATGAACATCTGTATCAGTATTTTTTAATATTTATGAAATTTCACATATTTTCAGTCAGTGTTTTACTTTGCTTTTTGCTCTTGTCTGCTTTGTTCTGCTCCTTAATGTTGTTTGGTATATTTTTCTCTTTTTCTGGTCTCTTATCCTCCCCTTCACTGTCAGATCCTGTTACCAAACAGGGTGTTTTTATAGGTTTTGTGGTCCTCCGTTTTATATCCTGTCATAATTTCTTACGTTGTATTTTTTTATTTTAGGATTTAGTTGATTAGAGTTTTAGTTTGTATCTTTTCTCGCCTGTTTTGAGCCTGCACTTATAAAAAAATACATGATGGTTTAATGAAATGCAATGATTAGATTTGAAGCTATTTGGTTGGAATGAAACTTAAAGGTCTTCAGATCCCCTTAATAGGAATGCTTTCTTTTGCGCTTATCAGATTACAAGTTTGGGTCTTTGTGAGTAAACACAAATATGGCACAAGCAGAACAGTTAAAAGCATAGGGTTGGTTTTCAAGGTTTGATAAAGTCACACTTTTAAAACTTCTACAATTTTCCATCGAACCATTCCTAGGGCTCTAGGCCCTTTTAATAAAACTTCCTTGAGTGAGGGTTATGATAAGAGTTTTCTCTGGTTTCACAGAGCATATCTTAATGCACAACAGCCTCTTGTCCACGTGTTGCTGCACCCTGAAGGTGACCCTACACATTTTTCCACACTGACAAAACAGACTAATTTAGTCGTTTGGAAATATGCAATATTGCCAAAAGTATTTGTCTACTTTTACATGTACATGAACTTTGTTGAGTGGCCCAATATTGCCAGCAATAGCAACTTTAACTATTCTGTAAACATCTTCCACAAGGTTTAGGAGTGTGTTCACAGTTAGATTAGAAAATTGCAATTGAAAGGATAACATCTGCCGCTCTGATTCATCCCATTGGTGTTCAAGAAGGTTGAGGTCAGTCAAGTTTCTCCACACCAGCCTTTATAAGGAAAAAAACTATTAATAAATCTAAATGTGGTTTAGTGGGAAAGATAGTTATTTGACATCAAAGTGTTTAACAAATGTTAGAAGCTCTTTAATTGGTTAAACTAAGTGAATATAATTCTGTCTGTTTGTCAGGGCAAATATAAATGCTTCTGTCAGATTATTCTGTCATTGGTTTGCAGGAAAAGATTTAGTGAGAGTTGGATTTTTCTGCAGGTGATTTATAAACTGAAATTGTAAACTCATTACCTGCTTCAGACCAGATTATGAGCTCAGCCTGAGTTCAGCCTCCCTCTGGTGTTTAGCTAAAAACAACTAAATCCTCCTTCACAACACCAAAAGTTCAGATTTTTACCTCAGCATTACTGGTTAAGCCCTTCATAGCCCTTCATAGTATAGCCCTTGGGTTAAGGAAGCAGTACTTGTTTAAAGTTGTGGAAAAATCATAGATTATGTCACTATGTCTAAAATTTATTTTAGCTTCCTGAAATGGTATCTCGTCTGCAAGAAACTGAAGATGCTGAGTAAGCACAAGAGCCTTTTCATGTTCCTTCACATCTCTGAGCTCATGTTTCATCCACTATTCTATCAACTTAATCAGCTCACCTGTTTCAAGTCACTGGTATGTGTATTTTTTAGACATTTTTAAATCAAAAATCAAGCTTTATCGTGAATCTGCTGTGCATCAAATGCAGTGCTGAAAAATGAAAGAGTGTTTCTCCAGGTTCAGCCCAAGAAATTTAAAACTCATAAGATATTTAAAGACGTTTTAAAAGCTGTAAACACACATGGACATGTTCTCAAAATATGATATCTACAAATACATTTGCTTAAAGATGCAAACTAAGCTGGTAGCTTTCAAACACTTAAAGGGGCTGTTAGGATTTGTGTAGGGAAGGACCCCGGAATGCAGATTAGCAGGCAGCATGATGGTAAGTGGAAAAAGATTTAATGATTAAAAAACAAAAAGTCACTCACAGATGAGGCAGGAACAAAACAGAAACAGGCAGGTGAGACAGGCATGGCATGATCCAAAAAGCAAGACATGAGCATGATTTGAAAATGTTTCCGCGATGAATAACTGAACAGGTGTGTATGTATGGAGTGTGAACCAGGTGGAGTAAGGGGACAGATTAGCTTGGAGCAGGTGAACCAAATAAAGATAATTGACAGACAGAACAAAACGAGCAAAACAGAGACTCATGAGTACAAACTAACAGAAACTAGAAAAACATGAAACTAAAGCATAACCAGATCCAAAAACCAAACTTGACAAAACATGAACTAGAAGACAAAAACTAAAGCATGACCAGGAAAATAATAAACAGAAGCATGATTCAAAAACTGTGAGAAACAAATAAGAAAAAAAACAGAAACCAAACAACCCCAAATCATAACAGGGGCAGAAGGCATGTTCTGCAGTGATTACAGACTGTAAAGGTTTAAAACAACAGGAAACTCCACAACCTTAATTGTATGTCATTAGCTCTAGGCTCTTTTTACTTGATATAGCTCCAGCGAGTAGAGAAGTTAACAGTGAATAAGTTTGAATACCTGCGGATAAAAAGAGGAAGGATGCGAATACAGTGTTGGAGAAAAAGCATTTATCCCTTTTCAGGTTGATTTTATATGCTTTTTTTAAAGGAGACGTTTCACATATTTCAAGGTGAAAACAGCCATCCAAAATAATCTGGCACTATGTGAAAAAAGTAATCACCCCCTCAACCTAATAACCTAATTCTCTTTGAGACTCTCCCCTCTGGCAGGAGGCTGTGGTCCATCCGGACTAAAACCTCACGCCACAAGAACAGTTTTTTCCCATCAGCCATCAGCCTTGTTAACAAAGCCCGGAAACCACCCTGACACTCTTGCTATATTTATACTGTTTAATTTTTGAGTCCTGCGTTGCACCGACTACGCCAAAACAAATTCCTTGTATGTCCAAAAACATACTTGGCAATAAAGTTTTTCTGATTCTGATTCTGATTCTGATCTGATAACTGTTGTCCTTTGTAATAACTACAAATTAATAATTTACATCAATGTGCAGGAGCCTTTGCCCGCTCCACTTTGCTTAGACCTTTGATTAGACCATCCAAAACCTTCTTTTTTTGAGCCATTCAGAGGTGAACTTACTGGTGTACTTCTGATTGTTCTGCTGTTTACCCCAAGTGAACTTGAGCTTAAAGGCATGAACTGATGTTCAGAGATTCTTCTTTAGGTTTTGCCAGCTGAGATCACAATTCATGGTTCCATTACAGCAGGTCAACAAGGTGTTGAAGCATCAATGCAGCCCCAGACCATCAGACTAGCACCACCTATATTCTTTTTCTGAAATGGTGTGTTGGACTGATTTCACATAGAAAGCAGCGGGCACAGGTGCACGGTTTAAAAACCCACTATTATGTATTTGCTTCTTAATTGCAAAGCAGGGCTGCACCAAGCTGATCACGCCTCTCTGTGCCTTGTGCCCAAGTTAAAACTATTGTAACCTGTAAACTCATTCTTACTGTTGAATCATGAACTCTGACCTTAGCTGAGGTAAGTGGGGACTGTAGGGCTTTAAATGTTGTGGGTTCTTTTGTGACCTACTGGATGAGTTGTTAATGCGCCTCTGGGGTAAATTTGGCAAGGTGGCCATTGCTGAGAAGGTTCAGCAATGTTCCATGTTCTGATAGATTGTTAGATGTCAATGATTTTTTCTCATCTGCTATTCAATTTCTTTAGATTGGGGCATGATTTGTTGCTTTTTGTAATGTATAACTACTTCATATTGTCAGACACATTCTATTTAAATGATTTATTGATTCTACAAATTAAGCTGTAATCTGGTGTGGGCGTGGTTAATGAAACTGAACTCAGCTTTCCAAAAAAACATGGTTCATTACCAGGGGCCTCATGTATAAAAGAGTGTGCAGCTTTCATACTAGAATTTGGCATTAGGGAGAAATCCAGAAACTTGCAGAGCACAAAAAATTTCAGATGCACGAAACTGTGAGTAGACATGTCACCGCACACACAGCCTTCATACATCCCAATTTGCAGTGAATTTGGCGCAGCTGCATGTGGCGCTTGGACCGCCTGCTCCCTGCCCCTAAATGCATATGCAAAGTAGTATAAATAACCAGAGAGCATCCACCACGTTTACAAATAACCATGGCAGCAATGCTGTGACAGTCAGAACAGAGCCGGTTCCTTTCGGTGGAAAAACGCACACGTATACACACCATGAGGGATATCTGTAGTCAATAACTGCAAAGTTTTAACATACCCTCCTCCCCTTCATGTCAGGCAGGTGGGTCACCCACAGAAAAAAAGTGTTATTTCTCTTTAATATAAAGGTTTCATTAAGACACAAATGCAATGGTTGCAATGCTTCAGTGTTTCAGGTTTTCGAAACTATTATGCAAAAAAATGTTTTATTTATCTGTTTATTTTTTTGCATGTAAATTTGTAAGATGCAAAATGCCTGTTTAGATTAAATAAATTTGTATCCAGATTATCTGCTGTATTTTACTAATACACCTTGTAGTCTGCTTGCATAGACTACAAGGTGATTAAAAATAAATACATTTGAGTTAGAAAAACAAGAGGCTGCAAACTAAAGTAGAGAGGCAACAACACATAACTTCTTTCCAACCTTTAAATTTACACAAAGAATGATGGAACTGATGTATTAGCTAAGTTTTCGTGTGCTTGCTAGTTTAATCATGGAACCTGGAAAGTTTCAGGCTCCAATGTGTACATGCAGAATCTCTGAGCTTTAAACCTGAACCAATAACACACTTAGTGCACCCAAGCTGGCAGAAAGCAGCACGGTAATCATAGTACAAAATGAACTTCATCACAAATTCATTATTTTACCAGTTGTGTAAATTATTTAAGTTATTTTAATAATCTGACGTTACTCATACAATATTGTAAAAGCAGGTTTGAACAGTTGCAGTTAGCTAACATGGAAATGGGAATTTATTTTTTTAGCAATCAAGTATGTTTTTATTATGGATCAGTTTGCTCATTGTTATCTTAATGTCCTGGATGTTTTGTTTATGTTGGTTAATATTTATTGTAAAAAGCAACATCTGCACTAATTTTAAGATGATTTTTAAAATCATTTGGAAATCTGAAAAATATTATTGCATTGATTAAATTACATATTTGGTCAAATGACTTGTTAAAGATTCAAAATCAAAATTTTTGAGGTTGACTTCACTTGAGACTTGCATGCCTTTGGGACTTGACTCGAGACTTGGTTGGAAAGACCTGAGACTTGGATAACTGAATAGCTTTTTTTGCTGAAATAAATGAAATCATTATTTAAAAACTTTAGGTTACTTGCGTAACCCCGGTCCTCAGAGTAGCATGAGTGAGTTGTCTCACTATGGGACATGCCCCTTGCTGTATTCCTCAGGAGCATTTATCTCACTACGCCAATCCTGATTGGCTGGTGATCGCGACGCCAGCGTCCCCTACCCTATAAGTAGCTACGACGCAGCGTCATTCGAAATAAGTAGCTCTTCTCGCTTAGATAAATGCTCCTGAGGAATTCAGCAAGGGACATATCCCATAGTGAGACATCTCCCTCATACTACACTGAGGACTGGGGTTACACAAGTAACCTAAAGTTCTCATTCATAGCATTTGTTTCAATGTCTCACTGCAGGATATGGAGACTCCCGTATTGCCAGACAGCTTATCTCTAGCCACATCCAGCGCTTAGCTGAGACCAATGAGGACCCAGGGTTTCAAACAGACTAGTATCCACTTGGAACTGAGACCTCCGACTTATAAAATCGAGCAAAGGCGAATGGAGAAGACCTGCATATATGTCCTTAATAGACACCCCCTTGAAGAGGGGCCATACCATGGGTGGAATGAGCACCTAGGCTGAAGCCTCTGGCTTGATTAGGATAGCACAATCGCTCCCACAATCCAGTGTGAGAGACGCTGCTTTGTGAAGTGCTTGCTAATTGCTCCTTTCGTCAGCAGCGCAGAGATTTCCTCCTGCAGTCCGTGAGCAGATTCTCCCCAAGCCTGAGTGAAAACTATGCCAGAAAAGCGAGGGGGTATCATGGCATACTGAAGCCGGTATCCCTGCGAAATTGTTCACTGAACCCAGGCTGACGTCATGAGGGAAGCCCACTTGTGTCTCTGAGCAGAGAATGACGTGCCTGTGGAGTCTCCCTCCCTTCTAAAAAGCCGGCTCATGGGGCCCCGCTTATGGTAGGGCAGAGTCGTCGACGTCGGACGGCACTGCGCATGTGTGGGGAAATACCACTCTTACGACCTGATCCCAATCTGCTGTCTGCACTCTCGACCTTGGTTTTGGATGCGACAGGGAAACATGCTTTATTTTTATTTTCGAACTTGTGAGTGTGTTTGTGTGACTCACAGTTGGGACAGAACCAGCTGTCCCGTTAGACGAGCCTCCTCGTCCTTCGGCTGGGGGCCATCAGGTTGCCAAAACCATCATTCCCATTGATTTCCCCATGGCCTGAACTACAGATGTCCATGATCACGGTGATCTCATCCCACACATCAGGGTCCGGCTTGGTGGCCATGTCTTCGCACAGCTCCACTTGATATGTGGAGAGCTTGTAGGACATGTTAAGAACTCTTACAGCAACCGCTGCCGCTTTATAAGCTCCTTCCGTCAGGGCGGTCTGGAAACGGTCTGCCTTGGATGGCAATGTGGGGTTTTCGGAGGACGTTGGTAGGTGCAGGTGCTATGCGCTTCACTGGGGGCATGCGGTGGATGCCCAGTTTCTCCATGCCCTCGAAGTCCAGAGAGGAAGCTCCCTGAATCTGAGTCCATGTCTGAACACAGGGAGCAAGTGTTTGGTTGCCTTGGTGGTCTGGGGCAATTTCGTCCCTTTGTAGCGGGATCTGGTGGTCTCCACTACTATTTCAGGCCAGGGGATGTTGATCCTGGATGCAGCGCATTTGCACATTGTCTGCATATCCATGTACATAGCGAGGGAGGCTGTCGCGTTCTCTCCACCTTCCAGGGGAACCAATGGGGCGCCCGGCTACGCAGCATGTGAAATTTCGTTCACGAAGCCGCAGAGGCGAGCTTCCGAGTTGCTACCTCCTCTGGTGTGAGGGAAAGCAGGATCCATTTCAGAAGCTGGTTTGCTAACCGAACGTTACGCAGAGCTGCCTGGTGTGACAGCTCAGAGTGGATAGTATTTGTTTGTGTGACAATACAGGTAGTAGTAGCTTCAGGCTATGGTGAAGGCTGGAGTGGTAGCAGCTTTTGCCCGACGGCGGAGCATTACTTAAACTTTTTACCTCACCAATGGACAGTTGAGCTAGTCTGCAATGAGAGATATGCCTCGAAGTGAGAAGAGATTTTTGAATGACACTGCGTCATGGCGCAAGCTACTTATAGGGTAGGTGACGCTGGCATCGTGATCACCAGCCAATCAGGATTGGCGTAATGAGATAAATGCTCCTTAGGAATACGGCAAGTGGCATATTTCATAGTGAGACATCGAAACGAATGCTATGAATGAGAACTACTTTTTGTGTTCACATTGCACATCATTTTTTTAAAGATATGAAACCTTTAAGTGTTATAAAAAAGCTAAATCAGACGCAAAGCCGAAGAAAATTTTCATGAATATGATATGCAAGTGTTGGACTGGTGTGATCAAAGACGGAGTTAGATTGAGAATCAGATATTAATTTTTTACTGTTTTTAACTTCTATGTCACTTTTTGAATGGAAATAATTTAGTGACTAAAAAGTATAGTTCAAATGACAGTGTCAAGCTTTGCTCATGTGAAGCTTTCATTATGCACTTTCATCTGCTCAAAAGGATGACCTGACATCAGTAAATTTGTCGTGTTTATCCACAACTTCATCCACAGTTTGGTCTACAGAAACATAAGTTCTAACACTTTCAATAATGAACTCATAATCAAACATGTAATAAGACAGTGTGTTCGCCAGCTGGAGCATCTATAAACATAATGAAGCAAAACTAATATTCTATGCCAGTAAAGGGAAGAGGGCAACAGCTACTCCTCACAGACTCAACAGAAGTCATTTTTCTTGCCCAGCTGTTTTTTCGGAGCATCAACAGCCTGAGGGCTTGTTTTCTGCACTTCCCATATCTATTTCATTCATCGGTTAATTGAAGTGATACAAGAACAACAAAGCAGGCACTGTAATCACTGGCAATATCTTTCTAACTTGTTGTTTTGGTGACAGTACATTTTTACCCATAACATTAAGTTATAGAGAGCTGTAAGTATCCCATCAAAGTGAGACGTTTGTCTAAAGATACATTGAACAGAGAAGCCTTGAACACAGATGGCAGACTGTACTGGTGAGTCATTCAGGAACAATGTCTCTTGGATCTCTGCCTTTCTCACGAATAACTTCCACAGATATAACCGAAGTGACACTTGGGTACACGAAGAGTGTATTTAGCTTAGCCAGTCTGTGTACTCATTATGTTGCCTTTCTGTCTCCTGCCTCCCACTTTTATCTTTATATTTTCTTTTCTTTTTTATTGTTTTCCAGTTTCTGGGACACAAACTGTCTCATTATGTTGCTCAAAATCCACCAAATGTCATCTCTTCTGTTTAAAGATGACCAAGGGAGGAAGTATACCTGTGTGTGTGTGTCTGTGTGTGTGTGTGTGTGTGTGTGTGTGAGTGCATGAGAGTTCATTCATGTGCTTCTTGGCCTGCTTTTCAACACTGTATACATTCTACAGCAGCTGACAGTATCACTCACTGTCGACATCTTGTTATTCCTTGTAATGGGAAAGCAACCACAGTGCTGTCTTAAAAGCTAAATTCTTAACTAAAACCTTTCAGAGCAATTCATCTAGAGAAATTCAGTGGATTCTAACAACATCCACAGCCTTCTTAAGTTTCCTGTTTCCCCTCACTTTATAATGAATGTAGTTCAATGTATTTTATGTAATTTTAAGTAATAAATGACACAAAGGTAGAGCATACACAGTTTACATTTTGTAGAACACCCTTTCTGTACAATGACAACTGCAAGTCTTTTGGACTATGCCTCTACCAAAGGTTTTACCCATTCTGGTGAGCAAAATAGCTCAAACTTAGTCAGATTGGATGTAGAAGAAATTCCAGAAAAAAATGGAATTGAACCCACAACTTTCGGGTTGCAAGACAACTACTCTTCCCACAGTCGCCTCATATTAATGTGCTATAACTGTCTAGTCAAAGTCCAGGACTCTACTAGATGGCTCTTAGGTGGCTTCTGAAGGCAACTGGTTGTGCTAGCTTTAATTTTTATTTGTAAAACATTTTAAAAAACATATATGAGTTCCCCTTTCACTTCACAGTGTTTGTGTTGGTCTATCACATGAAATCCAAATAAAATACATTGAAGTTTGTGTTTGTAATGACAAGTTCATAGAGTATGAATACTGTTCGGAGACACTGTACTTGCTAATACTGCAAATCCAAAGCTGATCTAACTCTATTATTTTGAAATTTTCAAAATTCACCATTGTGCCTAAATTCATCAATCAGTCCAGTTGATGATTAATATAAATGAGAAAAACAGCAGGGTTTAACTTTCTGAACAATAAATGTAAAGCACCTTGAATTGTCTTGTTGCTGAAATGTGCTATACAAATACACTTGCCTTGCCTTAAGAAGACAAAGGTAAAGTAGAAGGTTCTGCAGTAATAGCTTGTGTAGACCAGAATATGGTGTACAGTACTCACAAGATGTTTTTCCTTTTATTCTATCTTATTTTGTTGAATTGCTTGCGACTGCTTTTTCTATCCAGGCACGACAGCTTTACACTGACTTACACTCACAGTTTTGACAGGGGGAATTTGGGAAAAAGAAGGCTTTCGGTAATGAAGAAGTTTCTGAACACGAGGCAGAATAATAGAAAGTACAGATTATTTCAGAAAGACTTTCCTGCAGATACAAATATGCAGAGCCAAATGGATAAAACGGTGCTTAGATTCACAAGAAAGACTGAATGTCCTTACAAAGGTAAAAGTTTCCATTTGTTTTTTTGGCAAATGTGAAAAGACTTTGTATCCATAGTTCTCTTTTATGAATCTGTTTCACACTGAAAGGGCACACACGTGCATGAACACGCCAGAGACATCTTTAGCTATGAATGAATGTACAAAATCCTTTAATTAGTCATTTACATAAAGAAAACCCTATTTGTCCCAGAAGTTATTAGACATGGCCATGAAAACAGAAGCCAAGAAGGAGGTGCAGTAAAAGGCAAAATAAGAATCTCATCTTATGTAGTGGCAAAAAAATTACATTTTTAGACTCTAGTGAAATAAAAATAAATAAAAAAATCTCTGAAATGTTTAACAGAGATGTTTTTTCTTACAGAAATGCATAGCCAACTTTCTATTGTTTTGTTCTAAGATGAACTTTCTTCCACTCAAAATGAAAAAATGGACTTCATAATTCTGGAATGATGAGGAGCCAAAATGCATCATCCAGCATCACTTTTTCCTCCTTGACATTTTTTTACCACCAAATCTGAAGCTTGAGGCCAAAAACGCAACAGCTTAGTTAAACTGGTGCATTTTAATGAACACCATCTAGACACTACGTATTCTGTTATATTTTAAGTGGTTAATCAGTCAAGGTCCACTTAAGGTTTTCCAAACTCTGTCTCTGCCTTTTGTCTTAGCTTCTGTACAATAAATACCTACTGACATGGTGTTTTAAGTTATGCTGTTATTGATCAGTATTGCTTGCATCTATTTTACTATGGGACGTAAGATGTTTTAATTAAGAAAGAATTATATTTAGGAAATAAGAAGTGTTGTGTTCACAACAGCGATTCCAACAGAGATTTCAAACTTTAAAAAATACATTAATATAAATCAAATTAATTAGGGATGTCCCAGTGTCATCACAGTGTTTGGAACAATGGCCTAGCATTAAACAGGCTGATTTCATTCTGTAAAGGGAAGAAAATGTTTGGAAATCATTAGAAAGTACAAGAGAAGGGGCAAGGGGAGGCCAGTTAGGAACTGGGTCGTTGCCTTGGCGCCTGTTCCCCCACGCAACTCCACACCAAATTTCAGTAGGCTATGTTTGGCCCTATGCTGCACCTCAATTTTATTCCACAAGAGCCACTTAGGCCTTTGGTGTTGGGGTGGGGCAGGATGGGCATGGGGGGTAGGGTTGTGGTCTTATTTGTTCTGCCCCAGGGGCCTGTACTGGTCGGGCGGGACTGGAGGTGTAGAGATGCTGATGTGGCTGGGTGAAGTGGGCTCGGTGTTCATCAAATAATCGCACCACTAGTGTTAGAATCCTCACTTTAATGGTTGCCATCAACAAGACCAACAACCCGTGCGCATCCAACATCACAGCCACCCCCTTTTTCCTCCCCCCTGTGCATCCCCTCACACTTAACACATGCACAGTAGGTTACATACAACTTAACACTCAGTGCCCTATGTCTCATCCTGTGTCTTTTTGGCCTGGGGGCTGCTGCTCTTGTTCTTCACTAACGACCTACCTTTGTGTGGGGCATGTGGCTGCCCCAGGGTGGTGCTATGTTTCTGTCTGTCTATCTGTCCAGTCCTTTGCTGCACTTGGGTGCTGTGTGTTTCAGGCATTCCACCATTATTACCACTTTAAAAGCAGTGCACCTCCAAGTGACAAACTTGCTTGCATACGCCTAACCAACACAAACACACTGACACACAAAAAATCCAAGTGGTTGAAGGTCATACCAACGCAGGTCACTATTACAGCAATGTGGCCTGCCTACTTTGATGCTGGATACAGTTTTGATTTAATAACGTCAATTATGCCATTAAGATTCGCCAAGCTCATGTATGCTGCACTGTTCCAGGTCAAAATGCCGTAAATGAAGTTTAACCTGATGTGAAAGATAAATCAGTTAGCCTGTGTTTCATAAGTGTTTAACTTTCTTAAGGACTTGCATATATGACACACAAAAAATGTTTTGGAATTATATCTGTATTATGGAACTGTAAAGGGAAATACATTTTTAAAGAAAATCAATTCGGTTTTAAACCAAAGGATTTATTTATAAATTACGCATACAAATTCAGTTTCTGATGGCAGAAGTTTCTGCCTATACCATCTAAGTTATGTTCGTTAAACTGTAAAGATCAAAACAAAATTGTTGCACTGTTGCACCCAATATGACCATGTGTCCTCTATTGGGATTCACAGTCAGCTAAACTCTCCTTTGCATCACTTCCTCCAAGAAACAGACACGCTTTGTATTTGGACAGGATTTAATGCAAACAAGTGTGAAACTGAAATTATACAAAATACAGAATAATACTCAGAATACATATCCCAGTATGCGCACTTAAATCATATAGACATTTTCTTAGTTGTACAACACATACAAACTGAAACCCAGCAGTCTCATCGTTAGAACTCAGACTAGATTTAACCACATTAACATATACAGCATGTCAAAACTTCTCGAACTAACTTCAATAACTATGTGGATAACGTCCAACGCTCATACACAAATGAGAAACTTATATTCCCACTCAAAGGGAAACGAAGAAGTGGATGGCGTTGGACAGAGAGAGACACATCATGCTTGGTTGCCTCATAGGAAAACGGTACTTTCTGCAAAATTTCTTTTATTCACTAATTGCCTCATGTGGCAAAATGTGCGAACATTTGCCCCCAACTGGCCTGGAGGAACAACAGGTCCAGTACAATTGTGAATGATTCTTCGAGACATTGGGGGATCCTACACAGGTATATTAAAGATATTTCCACATTAACATTAGGACAAAAGACCCTATAGAAAACTTGTTACTATTATACCTTAACATATAAAATGACATGGGCTGTAATCTATTGAAGCTTTAGAATATTTTACAAGTTAGTGTAATAGATGATCATTTCAAACTGCCTTGGTTTTTGGACATTCCTAAAGTAAACATTAAATTCTGAACAAATAAACCCCAAATCAAGCTAGCATTAACTATGTTGCATTTTTAAGGAATAACAGTCCCATTAAAACCAATCTTCATAAAGATAATCAGACTCATCTATCTCCAGCTAACAGTAAGCCATTTGTAGCTAAATCTGTATTTCGGATTAAGAACAGCTTCCACATCATTGCTTTATCAGAGTTTTATGACAGGCATCCCTGAGCAAGTGGTTTTCTTATAGTATTTATCTTTTTCATGTATTAATATTACTGATAAGAAAAGCTATAGCACTGTGTTTAGAAATCAAGATTCACATCCCAAATTTCACTGTTTATGTCAAATATTTGTTCACATACCTCTTTGTAGCTTTAAGGCAACATCTCCAGTCAAGGTCCAAAGTTTTTTTTTTTTTTTTTTTTTTTTGGCAGTGAGACAAACGTTGTTTTGCAACACTTTGAGAGTTCAGTTTTTGTGTGAATATTTCACGTTGTTGTGCAAATGGGACCAGTGGTATCACTGGAAAAATATGACAAGAACAGGTCAGTATCAGTCAAGATTTGTTTCAGAAGAGGATACCTAGCATCCAAGAATGAGCTCCTAAGCTTTACAGTGAAGCTGATGGTGAAAGATCAACTTGTATGTCTGTCCTTAAGATGAAAGCTGAAGGAACTCAGAGTTAGAGTGCAACCATGAACGAGTCATCTTGAGTCCAGCATATAATTTATTCGGCCTCCGTTATAAATAAGTAAACAGCGTCTAGAATAACTTAGTCATTTGGGACCAAAAAAAAAATATCTTTGCAAGCACACTTTATACAGATGGTGACTACAGGTGAGACCCTTTTTCATGGTCATGTTCAGAATGGAAGAGGTAAATTACTTATTAGTTATTATAAAGTGTATATTTAGAATTGCCAAGGTTTCCAGAAATAAAGTCTTTCTCCTTCATCCACTGACCTTTACAAAGCTAGGTTACAGTTGCCTAGATGTTTTATTTCCGTTAAACACAACTATGTCAGTAAATATGCCTGTATTGGAGAAATCTTTTATCAATCAGAATCACCTTTAATGGCCAGGTTTTGAGGACAAACAAGGAATTTGACTTCAGTTTCCATCAGTCACATTGTATATCAAACATTAGTCCAAAACAACAACCACAATATATATGTGTTTATAGTAGCTTACTAATCAGGCTATGAGGGGCTCATTGCCTTGGAAAAAAAAACGGTCTCTGTGTCGGCTAGTTTTTGTCATCAATGCTCTGTAGCGCCAACCTGAAAGTAAAAGTCGAAACAGTGTGTGACCAGGATGTGAGGGGTTGACAGAGATGTTAGCTCCCCGTTGTTTGACCCTAGACTCATGCTGGATGGAGGGAAGGACAGCCCTGATGATCCTCTCTGCATACCTAATTGTTCTTTGCAGTTTGGACCTGTCCTGCTTTGTGGATAAGCCAAACCGCACAGTAATGGGTGAACAGAGGACAGACTGAATGATGGCAGTGTAGAAGATGATCAGCATCTCCTGAGGAAGTTTGTACTTTCTGCAGCAACTCAACGCAGTCTCTTAGGCCTTGGTGAGGTGCTGGTGAGGATGGTGAGGGGAGGCAGTGGTGCAGGGGTTCTCCAGTGTTCCAATGTCATCTCCACTTTAGTTCAGCTGGAGGTGGTTTTGACCGCACCAGTGGACCAGCCTACCCACCTCTTGTCTGTATGCAGCCTGGTCATTGTCTAACAGGCCAATGATAGTGTTGTCACCTGCAAACTTCAGGAGTTTCACAGATGGATCCGATGAAGTGCAGTTTGTGTACAGATAGAAAAGGAGTGGCGAGACAACACACCCCTGGGGGCGCCAGTGTTGATGGTTCTCGAGATGTTTCAGCACTGTTCCACTGTCTTTTACTTATCCGACTTCGGTTAGCAGTGGTAAGGGGGTAAAAAAGGAAACCCATTAATCCCTCTTCCCACCAACCCTCTTCAGGTTACTCTTGGGGTATTTGAAGGGGTTCCCCGGGCAGATGTGATATTTAGACAAGTGGGACATGCCCAGAAAATATCTAAAGGAAGGGGCCCATGAATGATCCCAATCAAAGGCCTGAACCACTTCCTCTAACTATTTTCAATACGAAGCACAAGCAGTTCTACTCTGGCCTCTTCCTGATAACCCTTTTGCAGAATTGTCCTTGACACAGAAGCAGGTGTTTAACACCTTCTGAACCTGGTGACTATGTTGTGCCTAGATGAAAGGTGATTTAACATTGTTGTTGATATAGACCACAACAGGCTACCCAGGGCACTCTCCTGGAGACCAGGGTACCCTTTTTGAGCAAATTCTGGGGGAAGGATCTCTCCATTGAGGTCAAGCTTCTGTGGCTCTGTTAAGCTCAGACCAAAAAAGCAACAAGAAGCCCCCTCCATGAGTGCCCAGTACATGCAGGAAAAAAAACAGTCAAGTTGGGTATCCTGGGGGTCGAGTGGCAAGCCAGTTCAGGGGCCTGGGTATGACATGTCCTGGTATCACAATCCAGCTCTAGGATCTAAATTTGCCAAACGGCAGTTTCTGCTTTGGAACATTAGGATTACTCAGTATAAAGGAAATTCGCATTAGCTTGGCCAGCCATCATGGAATTTATGTCCAAGTTCTTTTAAAAAAACATTAAAAAACATATGAAGAACTGTGTTGGGACCCACAGCCATGGATACAACATGAAAGATGCGGTACAAACTTTTCTGGAACTTTCAAAATAAATTGCATTTAACCTACTTCCAACATTTGGAAAAGGGGGGTAGCAGCGGACTTCCCACGATGCCACTGGCTGTATAAAAGCACTCCCTTTCCAAGGAATCTTTCTCTTCCACCCGGACTCCGCTGCGAGGCTGGCCGTAGAGACAGCGCGCAAATGTCTCTTTGCTGGCAAACAGACATAACTCTTCAACTGGATCCGAGAGTGTCATACGATCATCGATCATATGCACTAAGATAAGTACAAATGAATCACTGTATGTGTATCCGGTAGATTCATTCATAACGGGATAATAATTAAGGTACAAGCCTGGCTTGACTTTCTCTCTGAGGTCTGCAGAAGCAAACTGTGTTCCAGATAATTCCCTGTAGAGACGCTGTCTCTACGAAGTTGAGAGGAGCGGTTTTCCTGGTCTGAAAGAAGGACAACAGGTGCCGCATCACCGTGGTTATGGTAACGTGCAGTTTGGTGGCCCGACAGAACGAGCCACTCCCCACAGCTAAGGAGGTTAGCTGTAGCTAACCGTTTGTTGACTGTGGACGTTTCTACAAACTTAGCCACCCTGGACACCTTTTCCTCAGCATGGTTCAGAGGTTAGGGGTTTGGGCAGAGAGATTTAGGATAAAATGATCTAAACGTTTTTCATTTTATGAAGTTTGGTTTTGTTTGTGTGAAACTCAGCTATCTTAGTGGAAGCAGGCTATCTGCGGCACACGTGCTCAGTTTTGTGTTCTGTGTTTGTGTGTTTTTAAAGTTAAGACAAACTTTACTTGAAGGGTGATTTTAAACACAGAAGATTGATCATAACGCCGTCCGCGCTTATGCATTTTAACTCTTTTATTAACGGTATTTTAAAGGTGTGTGTTTGATTCTGGTGCTAAGCTATCAGCTTCTTTTGTTAGCTTTAACTGCTAACAAGTAAGAACACGTGCTTGCTGCTAAAGAATATTTACCCAGAAAGGTTGTTAGTTTTCAATCCAGTAAATAATAGTTCCCTAAACATTATTTTACTAAACTTGATAACTAAGTAAACACCATTTAGCCCCATTTCTCCAGAAAGATTTGGTTCTTTCCCAAAATATTCCCTTAAATATTTTACCATTTCCTTAAAAAAATTTCTTTAAATATTATCTTAATAAAAAAAGGCAGCTAATTAAACACCGTTGCGAATTAGTCATTCAGAAGGTTGGTTTTATTCAGCAGATCATTCTTTAAAAAATTATTTTATTAAAATAATATTTTATCTGATTTTGCATTGTGAATGGTTGTCTAACGTTTGCTGATTATTGCCTAAGTTAGTTCCAAGACTAACTTAACTTCATTTCAGATTCTTCAAGATATTTCTTGGTTCTCAAACATAAATAACATTGCATGGTAACGTTGCATCACTCTTTTGGTCATGGTTTTCAATCATCTTTAATCAACTTGTTTATATGTACGCAGCCCATTAGTCTTTGTTATTCTTTAATTCTGCTTAGTAGTTTAGTTGGAATGTTTTAGCATAGTAAAGAGTTTGTTGATTGAAATATGTTTGACTTTGAGTTGACTTATTTTTGTTAATAAATTCTTGTATTTTAAGAAATTGTGTGAATTAATTTCATGTGTGTGCAGAGTTTTGCTGTACAATAATGTCAGAGCTTGTCTCACCCTTTTCTATTTTGTCCTAATACCATTGCCTTACTGGGCTGGTATTCACAGGACAACCCTTAATAGACTGAAATATTATTTGATAAAATATTAAAATATTAATAAGAAATATGAAATAATATTTTCAGATTCATAGTCACAACTCTCTAGTTTCACAGGGAGTTTTTTCTTGTTTCTTTTATAAAGCTCATTTGTTCATGAGAATAATCCCTTTGGAAAGGCACTGAGTCTGTTCAGTCTGTATGAAACAACTGACTAAGAAAGCTGAAAAGCAGAGAGTTGAGTCCTTCCTCTGACTCAGGCTTCCAAGGTGTAAATCCCAAGTGGGGCACCGTAGGTAGAGTAAGTTTTGAGGATGATTTGTGAGTGTGTGTGTGTGTGTGTGTGTGTGAGTGAGTGTGTGTGTGTGTTTCTGTTTTGGCATCACAGTGAGAACCAATTTTCCGATATCACCATCAAATTGAGGACCATTTGTACCAAAGTGAGGACATTTTCTGGTCCTCACGACCTATTTTGCTAACGGTTATGTTTAGGACTAAGGTGTGAATTGAGTTTAGGTTAAGGTTAGGGTTAGGCATGCACTGGTAATGGTTAGGTTTAGGGTTATTGTCAGGGTTAGGGCATAGAAAGGGTTGAAAATGACTGGAATTCAATGGAAGTCAATGGGAGTCAACACATGGTCCTCCCTACATTAGAGGCTGAAATTTTTTCGGAAATCCCACGGGTCACGGGAGCGGGATGGGAGACAGCATCAGTAAAGATCACGTGATTGGGATGGTACAGGATACAACATGAACGGGAGTAGACGGGAGCGGGAGCTAACCAATAGGAGGGAAAATAAACTAGGATAAATTGTCTTTGGAAATGTAAAACTGAGACTTTGTTATAAACTTTAAGAAAAAAAATTTGGATCGACGCCGCCATAGTGTAATTTTTTTCCAAGAAGCATAAACTATAATGCGAGTCAAACAAACTACACGACCCACAAGCCAACAGTGCTTCTGATCGATGTTTTTTTCCACCTGCGTTCAGAATGGAGGGAGCAAACGCAGGGGAGAAAAATGGACGGGGTAAAAATTTGGATTTGCAACGTAAAGTCAAAAGTAAGGGGCTAAAAAACCATAGAGCTGACAGGAAGGCGCAAATATTACCGAACTTCGGGAGTTGAATGTATGCAGTGTTAAAAAGCAGTATGCTTGTAAAACGTTTTTTAGTCATAATCAAGTACACAGTGATTAGGAAACCCCTTTTTACAAATTCTGGATTGAATCAGCCCTGCATCTCTTCATTCGTCAAACCAAAAAAAAAGTAATTTACGTGTCAAGTTCATCTGACCAAAAAAATTGCTCGCATGTGCACTAAAGACTTAAGAGCCTTTTCCCCAGTAAAGAAAAATTTTTGGGGGTTTTTTTTTTTGCGTTTTGGCCCCTTTTGCGGTTCGCAAAAGTTGTTAATCGCCTTGAGAAAGCTGTACATTTTAGAACAACAGCACAGATGACAAACTGCTCACAAAACAAACAGCATGATATGGCATTGATATGGTTTATTTGTCATATGCAGGTTAACATGCAGTCAACAATGCGATTAAATGTTTAGGATAAGAACCATTCAAATCACGATAAAAACAAAAGCACTAATGGCGTGCAAAAAAAAAAGTACACATCATGCAGCAGCAATAAGCAAATAGTGTCACAGATGTGGTTTTGTGCAGTATTATGGTCCAGAGTTCAGTAGTCTGACAGCTTGTGGATAATAACGGTCTTTAAGTCTGATTGAAGATCATTTTATTTAAGGCCGACTTCAAAATAAAACTCAATAAATCTCAAAAATATGGTTTAAGTGTTTGTTGCACTTTTGCATTTATCTGGTTTGGAAACTATCCCACAAAGTATTGCGTGAGAACGCAAAGACTATTGCATGAGAACGCAAAAAGTATTGCGTGAGAATGCAAAAAGTATTGCGTGGGAACGCAAAAAGTATTGCGAGCGAACGCAAAAGTATTGCGAACGAACGCAAAGGTAATGCGTGGGGACGCAAAAGAAAAAAAATTGCCCCATGTCCCCTCGCTTGTGAAATAGAAAACAATTGAATGTACCATTAAATGTACAATTAATTTTAATACATCGTTAAATATTAAGTGTACCACTAATTACGTCATGTCGTCTTTTAAATTATACTTA